>JAQQZZ010068111.1:0-21430 GCA_030265115.1 Mopalia vespertina | reverse complement strand
ATAAACCTGTCACATACTACACAGAAGTTGTCATAAGAAACTCAGTTAATACCTGTCACATACTACCCAGAAGTTGTAATATGGAACTCAGTTTAAACCTATCACATACTACACAGAAGTTGACATATGCAACTCAGCTTAAACATGTCACATACTACACAGAAGTTGTCATAAGAAACTCAGTTTATACCTGTCACATACTACACAGAAGTTGTCATATGCAACTCAGTTTAAACCTGTCACATACTACCCAGAATTTGTCATATTCAACTCAGTTTATACCTGTCACATACTACCCAGAAGTTGTCATATGCAACTCAGTTTAAGCCTGTCACATACTACCCAGAAGTTGCCATAAGAAACTCAGTTTATACCTGTCACATACTACCCAGAAGTTGTCATATGCAACTCAGTTTAAACCTGTCACATACTACACAGAAGCTGTCATAAGAAACTCAGTTTATACCTGTCACATACTACACAGAAGTTGTCACATGCAACTCAGTTTAAACCTGTCACAAACTACCCAGAAGTTGTCATATGCAACTCAGTTTATACCTGTCACATACTACCCAGAAGTTGTCATATGCAACTCAGTTTAAATCTGTCACATACTACACAGAATTTGTCATAAGAAACTCAGTTTATACCTGTCACATACTACCCAGAAGTTGTCATATGCAACTCAGTGTAAACCTGTCACATACTACCCACAAGTTGTCATATGCAACTCAGTTTAAACATGTCACATACTCCACAAAAGTTTTCATATCGACCTCATATTAAACCTGCCACATATACCACACAGACGTTGTCATATGCAACTCAGTTTAAACCTGTCACACACAACCCAGAAGTTGTCATATGCAACTCAGTTTAAACCTGTCACACATTACACAGAAGTTGTCATATGTAACTCAGTTTAAACCTGTCACACACAACCCAGAACTTTAAATATGAAACTCAGTTTAGAAAATGCCACATACTACCCAGAAGTGTACATATCGAACTCACCTGTCACATACTTCCCAGAAGTTGTCGTATTCAACTCCAAGAAACTTGCCATATACTCCCAGACGTTTTAGTATAAAAGTCAAAAAAAGCCTGTAATATTCTGTCCAGAAGTGTTAGTATTGAGCCAACAAGAAACCTGTACTGTATTACCTAGAGGTTTTAGTCGCAGAAACCTGATGTATACTAAATAAATAATAGATTAATGATCACAATGAGGGCTAAGTTACACTAAGCTCCCAAAATGCCAGAGAAATATTAACGCCAATGGCTACCTTATAACATTTTTTCATTGCATTATAATTTGAAGCAGAGGAGACTACAAGTCTACTCGCCGTATGTTCGTCCATTCGTCTGTCACGCAATATTATAAACTTCGAACGTTTTTGTGACGCCTCAATGAATTGAACTGAAGGTTGCATACATCTTTCTAATGAATATTTTGCCAATTTATAAACAAAATTTTGCAAAGTTTGACCAGGTTAAGCCTGACTAGGCATTATAAACACCGGTCGAAACGGTAGCGGAATTATTGATCCTGTATCACTCATATTGACACTCACAGCGTATGCACTCATATTCACTCATAACTAACTGGACTTACTGTATGCACTCATATTGTGACCTGTTTTTTTTTAAAATTTTATCAAAATAACCCCAAGTTAAAATTCAATGAAAACGAAACTGGTTCAAGAATTGCCATGAAAACTATTTACAAGAATGTATGCATCATATTCGCTGATTAAGAATAGTTCAGAAAAGAAGGAGAAAGCAGATGACTCAATTGACAAGAAGAAACAATTGAGTTGTGTTCTATAACTATTTTTCTCATTCGTCAAACAACGATACCAAGTGGAATAGGAACACAGCAGTAAACTGGTTATCGTACATCACCAATTTGTATACCAAACTGTCTCTTGGAAAACGCAGATGTTAAAGAGACGTGACAAACACCCACTGTAGCTCAGATGTACTTATATAATGGTAGCTTTGTCTTCAGACATATGGACGTTTGGCCTTTTCTCACACTGCTGTCCCCCAGTTACTGAGCCCCGTGCATGCACTTAGGATATTAAACAGTAAAGTTGATATTTGGATCAGTCTTCTGGATTTCCATCGTCATTCTAAAATTATAAATGGTCGATTAACATTTGACAAGCTTTAATGTCACCATTCGAAAATCACAGCATTCTCGTGTATCTTATTGATATTCTAAAATATAATCGATTCTACTTCCTACGTGGAGACATTGACCCTAAGATACATCTGAGCCGCCTTGTTTTGCACTTCTTTTATTCGCTGCCAGGTCTGTAGCATACGTCGCTCCAAATATTGGCGGAAATCAGTGCGCGATGGCCTGGCATAGCGTATGAGAGTTGTCTTAGTCTCGTCCACTATAGAAACTCTCGCGAGAATACGCTTGTATTTAAGGTATGACAAATAAACGTTGAACATCAATCTGTTCATCACCCATAATGGTTGATGTTGTTATATATATATCCTAAAATGTTTCAGTAAGAAAATAGAAAACCATTAATTGATAAATACTTGAAGGCTATTGGTGAATACCAATGAAGATTTAAATGCCAACAATCATAACTGAATTATATTCTCCACTTACATATCATATTAAAAAATGTTCCAGCCGTTAAAAAAAATCCAAAGGTTTAATTGATGACGTTGGTGTATGGACTTGAAGGCGTGACAGAAGAAAACTTTTCTCAGATTTACTTGAGCAAAGTGTTGTCATGTACACGCATTTGGCTAACCACTTACCCATACGTGTACATCACAGCTTGCATAGTCTAATCATTAAATGTTTAGCGGACTGCGTGTTAATCTAGGGAAGAGTGTATGCGAAAGGGAGTGGAGAGACCCGATCTGAAACAAGGTTAAGGACATCTCCACCAAATCACTTCTACTTTTCAGCAAGGCGTGGAGTATAACTTAAAGACATATTCTGTCAGCCCCAACAACCGCCCCCACCACCACCCCAGCTACACGTAGTGTAGTCCAGATACGCAAGTTGTACTCGAGCTTTATTGTTAAGAGACTGGTAGTGACGGTGCAATTGCCAAATTAACAAATATAAACATGAAAAACAGCAGCCAAAACATTGTTTAGACGTGTTGCAGCATTATGCAATTCTCTGAAATTGTTGCGTGAGAATTTTATATTTGTGGCGAAACAAAATTATATTAGGCGGAATATTTGGCGTACAAAACTATTTTATATTCCTCGTCAAATTGTTTTGGAAAACTTCACGTCGATGTTTTTTTTAGAAACACTTCAGGTTAAATTTACATTACACACTGCTTTTATAAAAGGTGGTTGTCGGCCTTTGTGTTCAGTCATTTCACTACCACGTGTTAAGACCAATTCCAGGAAATGAAACAACCACAGACAGATCGGAACTATAGGATTGTCTTACGACGTGAAAATTGTTGAATTAACCCAATAAATCTGTTCGCACCAAATGCAACCATCTATTAAACTTGTCATTTCCATTTGAATTATGGCTACATCAAATGATAGCCAAATGCCAACTTCATTTTAAAAGCCTCGTGACATTTCGGTATGTAAATATACTGGATTATATTGTCTTGCGGATCGATCCTTTTCACACAGTCAATTGGCCCTCTAACAAAGGTCATTGTATTTATTTTCCTTTAAAGAAAAGCTGGCTGTGTATAAATAGAAGCCATTGAGACAAAGGCGATATTCCCATCAATATTGCGGTTGGATTGATAAATATATTTGTGTATCGTCATAATAAACTTAAAATCCAAACCCATTTCCTGGAATTATTGTCAGTAATTAACGATTACAACTTTTATACACACTACAGACTTCAACATTTGGCTTCAGTTGTCTGCTCTGTCATTGTCCATTGTAGATGTTTGCCCGCCTCTACTTTCATCAAGTATTGATACCTGACAGTACCAATGTACCGGTATACTTTATACACTCTATTTATACTTCCATCAGGAACGAAGTACAAACTGGCGGCTGCTGAATACTGCTGCCCTTTCGAGACAAATGAATGCTATATCATTACACACACCGATACAGTTTCAGTGTTACGTTATGTATAGTATGAGGCGGATATATTATACTGCAATAAAGTGAAGCACACAGCACCTTGATGAATAAAACCGTCAGAGTCTTATTACTCCACAGTACCAAGCTTAAGATGGACATTCAAGTTAACTGCATTCGTCAAATGTGTGATATCTAAAAGACCCTTAGCTATGAATGTATACGATGTATATACCAGGGTATAACGCCACTTCTAAACACCCCTCTATTCTTCTTATAGTTATGCTTTGTAACATAATACCAATTCAAGTTAAAGTTTTGATCTTTATTAATATGTAAAACATTCAATAAAGCTATACTTTATATTCCAGTATTCAATGCACGATTGTGAATACATTGGCTAACAGCCAGATGGACAGTCCCGGTCAGCAGGATGGACAGTCCTGGTCAGGAGGATGGACAGTCCTGGTCAGCAGGATGGACAGTCCCGGTCAGCAGGATGGATAGTCCCGGTCAGCAAGACGGACAGTCCCGGTCAGCAAGATGGACAGTCCCGGTCAGCAGGATGGACAGTCCTGGTCAGCAGGATGTACAGTCCCAGTCAGCAGGATGGACAGTCCGAGTCAGCAGGATGTACAGCCCCGGTCAGCAGGATGTACAGCCCCGGCAGCAGGATGTGCAGTCCCAGTCAACAGGATGGACAGTCCCAGTCAGCAAGATGGACAGTCCCAGTCAGCAAGATGGACTGTCCCGGTCAGCAAGATGGATAGTCCCAGTCAGCAAGATGGACAGTCTCAGTCAGCAGGATGGACAGTCCTGGTCAGCAGGATGGACAGTCCCGGTCAGCAAGATGTACAGTCCCAGTCAGCAAGATGTACAGTCCCCGTCAGCAGGATAGACAGTCCCGGTCAGCAGGATGGACAGTCCCGGTCAGCAGGATGGACAGTCCCAGTCAGCGAGATGTACAGCCCCAGTCAGCAAGATGGACAGGCCTGGTCAGCAGGATGAACAATCCCAGTCAGCAAGATGGACGGTCCTTGTCAGCAGTATGTGCATTCCCAGTCAGCAAGATGGACAGTCCCGGTAAGCAGGATGGACAGTCCCAGTCAGCCGGATGGAAAGTCTGGGTCAGCAGGTTGTACAGTCCTGGTCAGCAGGATGGACTGTCCCGGTCAACAGGTGGTACAGTCCCGATGAGCAGGATATACAGTCCCAGTCAGAAAGATTGGCAGTCCCGGCCAGCAGAATATACAGTCCCGGTGAGCAGGTTGTACAGTCCCAGTCAGCAGGATTACAGTCCCAGTAAGTAAGCTGGACAGTCCCGGCCAGCAGGATGTATAGTCCTGGTCATACAGCCTCCAATATTGGTAAACTTCAAGAATAGAGTCAAATGGAGGATACAGTAAATGAATGGAGAGGAGGGTGGGACAAGAGAAGTCAGAGATGTGGAGTTACATCGGTTACATCTTGGACAGTTGGAAAAATCTTTCATAGGAGTTTAAACGTAACATTAGTTTGAGCGCTTATAATTGCAGTATTCAGTATAGCCAACTTATGTTGTATATATCTATCCCGAGCATATGTAATACCCGGTATATTATCGTTCAGCAAGAAAACAATAATCGGATTTCTTCAACCACGCTGATTACGGTATCTAAAGATATATCCATACAAATACAGTATTTGCCGTTTTTGTCGATTCAATTTAGATTGTTTGTTCTAAATCATGCCGTGTTTCTGGTTTGTTGGAAAACTGAAGTTTCTCAAGTGTTAAGGGAAGATTTATACTTGAATTACTCTTAACTTAGTCAAGAGGTTCCAGAATGTTTTATGTTTGTTTATTTGATTGGGGTGTAACGTCATACTCAAGGGTATTTCACTTATATGACGACGGATTGTCCACTTCACACTGGGAATTCCTTGCCTCATTACGGTGGAAAACCGGTAGGAAACCTCGTCATAAACACCCCCAGCGATTGCCGGGCCCACATCGTGTGACTCACTAATATACCTCATGGTCGACAGACGGACTCGATCCCGTGAACGGTAAATAGGAGTAGGATTAGAAAGTGCTCACGCTACCACTAAACCACAACCGCGGGCCCGGTTCCAGAAAAACGGGCGGTCCGATTGGATTCAGGTCACACAGAAATACAATAACACTCAATTGCAATACTACTAGGATGTAAGGTTCCATCGCATGGAAGAAGAATGGAAATTGAGTAGAGGATTTTTCTTGTTTTTCATAAAAGTGGTGAAAATACGACCACCCTCACAACCCACATAAACACATATAATCAAGACAAACTTCCCTTTCCTTCCAAATAAGCAAGCATAGAACATAAATAAGAAATGTTACATCGTGTGGACGGATCGCTGTGTGAAAGAACAGCAGATCTGTAAAAGTAATCAACTTCCGACTGTGGTCATAAATTGTTAGCCACGAGCAGAAAACCCGACAAACAATTATATAGTAACAATTTTATATCGTTTTGTATTAATGGACTGGTACCATAATTTTTATACCGGATACATTATTTGTATCAAAACTGTTTTTAAAACGCATTTATTCGTTTGTGTGACTTTTTACTGTTGAGTACATCGCCGTGATATAAATGCCCAATACCCCACCGTAAAACACAAATCAATAAATCTGTGTTGTATCAGGAGGGAAAACCTATAAAACTAGCAAATAATACACCATTGTCATGTGAGGTCAGAGGACAGTTTGTTATCAATATGCAGTCCAGATTGTTATATGGTTATGTTGGGACGAGTAGAGCAGAATTGTTAAAAACGAATGACATTAACCATTGAATACATCTAGAATAGAAGTTCTCTTGAGGGTTATGATTCAGACATCAAATGTTTAGGGCTTATAGATCACGAAGAAAAAGCCCAATTGGTCGATAACACGATATCTGCGATTCTCTCTGAGCGTCACTGAAACACATTAAATTGGCCAGGAAATAACCCAATTTCGTGGATTTCCATCGATCTTAAACTTGATTAGAGGTCATTCAAATAATAGCATTAATTGTGCCACCTAATCGATATAAACATCAGACGGTTTATTCAAATACACAGTATTCAACCATTTTCAGAATAATCACAGAAACCTTTACAACTCTGGAAAACGTAATTGTGCTTTTGGAAGAATGAAAACTGGGCGAGATATTCTTTAGGATTCGTAAAACAAATTATAGACTTCGTGTATTCCACGTTTTAGGCACATCTCGCTTGAGCTTCTTCCCACGTAATAGCCAAAGACTGTGGGTAATATACCTCATTTAAATTACTCCTTATTCTTTGAATTGGTTTCTTCCTTGTCATAAACATTAAATATACGTTTGCTTCATTGAAGACGTTTTCTCCACTCTGCTGCTAAGTGAAAGGCACGGTCCATATAACATTTTGTGGATGACTGACCATTCCATAAAGTGCCAAATGGCGATCATTCCCTAACATTATTTGTTAAGGTCTTGTTGGACCCCTTGGGCTCAAACTGGGGAAAAATGTGTATCATTATGTATGTTTGCAGTTAAACATTCAAAGTTTATGACAGTGAAAAAATTTCTTCGAAATTCCAATTACAAGAGTTAAATTTGAGCCCTGAATGTTGTTTTATCAGTGAGCATGCTGTTTCGTTTCAGAATCATTGATTATTGCAGTTGAATAGGCTGACCACTGTGGGACTTTTTGTCATATATTCCAGTAGTGACTAAACTAACATGTGTATTAAACCAAATATCTTACAACTCAAAATAACTATTAAATTGGCTAAAATCCCCCCTCCTCCCCCTGCCTCCCCTCAATCACCTTCTTATTTCTTATGTTAGAATAAATTTAGCTCATTTTTAAATGCCTATTTTAGGCACTTCAGATTTTGCATAGAAACCTGCTCATTTCTCGAGAACGGTTCATCGTAGTTTTCAAATTTGTGAGCCAAAAAAAAGGGTCCCGCATTTTTTAAAAGATCGGCTTTGATTTTTTTCATTCTTTTCCAAAAAGTAATTTTGTGTAAGGTAGACAAAAAAAATGAACTGATATCGTTCAAAGCGAAATTTCGAGAATATAAAATGAGTCAAAAGCTGTTCAGTTCAACGGCTATTTTGCTTAATACAATTATATATTTGGTTTTATAATAATTACATTCTGAAGAACAATACACAAACAATGCACTGAATTTGTTTCTGTCGACATTAATTAATATTAACTCCAAAATTATCATTGAACCTTCACCAAAATTACATATTTGTAACCTTGAGTATCCATCCTTTTCAAAAATATATACATTCGCATCATCCGAAATGGGCTAAGAAATAAAATTGCTTTACTAAAAATCAGCCCAAGGGATACGAATCTCTTTGAAAAACATCAATGTTTGTTAAATGTTAACGACAACTTATAATTTTGGAACAACTGTAGCCTGACCATGTGATACGTCACAGAATATTATTCTGAGTGGGTATATCGTGGGTAGATTGCACCTGTGACAAAGGGCAAACGTCCATATGTCTAAAGAACAAGCTAATCATATCTATGTAAACATGTGGTTTCCAAAGCAAATGCCACGGTTTTCCATGTCCCGTGAAAGTCTCTTTATGAGACGAAAGCATTGTTAGAAGCGGTGGAGGACAATGTAGTTGATGTCCAGGGGGCCCACCAAGGCCCCGGAAGTTCTTTTCTAGTTTTCTGCTTTCCCTAATCGCTATGGTAAATGGTTGACAGTTGTTGATAGCAGAGGAGGAACAGTGAGAAAATTATATTAAATAAACTATATATACCATCTCCACCCCGAAACGTAGCGCACAATAGTCCTACATCCTTCAAATGTTACAGTAATTTTATTAAAGCTGGAGTAGAACTGGTAAATCAAGAAAGAGATTGTCACTATGAATATCCTCTTCGTTTTTGAGCCCAAAATCATTACTTTACTTGTTTCACTGAAGTTGAAATTCCATTTTTTCTGAAGACCGTTGTATTAAAACTGCGAGGAAAATATCATTCGATACGGTCACTATGTTGTCGAGTTTTCTCGCATATAGCTAAGATTTATTCAGATCGACTATAATCAAGTCGTTACTAAGGAATATAACTACACTATACCCGACACCACTATAATCACGTGGTAACTAAGGAAAATAACTATACTATAGCAGACGCCAATACAACGAGGAACACACCAAGACAATTGCATAACTAACATTATAAATTAAAAAATATAAAAGGACGGAGTAATGGGAAAAAAACAGGGTTACCTTTATTCAAGAACAATACCCCGTGAGGGGTTTAGTTCAAAGCTAGATTATGACCTCCCAAATCACCTAAGTCGTCAAACACTTTGCAAAGTTTCGGTTAAGGTGATTTGTCTGCTTTTCAACGCCGATTATACCCATATAGACGGCCACCATCAAAAGACATTGCAACTTGCTCGCTAGACTAAGTTGTTTATGACAATAAAGATTAAAAAGAGTCTACTTTGACAAAAAACAGAAAGTCTGCATTGTGAGGTCAGTTTGTGGAGTCGGTATGTACTGAGGTACACAGACGTCAGGTAAGGCTATTAAACACCGAACAGCCAAGGTTATCTTTTCTTGAATTTCGTGATCGCATCATTGAGGTTGTTGGTGATGTACAAATCGATACCAGATATCGGCACAAAACTTAATACCAATTTGTCGGTCATAAACCGTTTCTTGCGACTAGAAGCCATCATTTCTTAACAGCAAGAACGAAATGACAGTCTCATCAAGAGTCTGACTCTATATATAAACGTTATAGACGTTGTTTGAACTGCGAAGATCCAGATCACCTTAAACACAACAGGCATAACTTGAACGATCATTTAAATGCAAACGTCCCGTTGTGGAGGAATACACGGCGGGGTCGGGTTTAAAGGTCCACTTGTATCGAGGATTGTTGGAGAGTGTCCCGAGACGACCGTTGATGTAAGAATGTCAGAGGCATTGGTATAAGATGTTTGATCAACACAGGAGCCCGGGTATTGACCATCACTGATATGTTGTATAGAATAACCTTGATAAAATGGTTCATAGTTATACTAATAACTTCATTCATATTAAAGCTACAAACGGTTGAGACATTCCGTATTTATGAGTTATTTTTCTAGATATGACATTTTTTTTTTTACAATCAAGTTAAAAGTATGCCCATAGCATCGTTATAGTAGATCTGGTGAACAGTCAACTACAAAAATGTTCACCTGAGGTTCCAGGTGTGATTGGTTCGAACGAGTAATATAGCACGTTGGCCAATTTATCCCAACGTTTCAAGCTTTGATGAACGATGTGTTATTAAACACTTACTCGCTGTTCACAATTAAAATTTGTCCTCGGTTTTCATGAATGGAACTTTACTCAGTCTTTCACCCAAACACAGCTGTACTTAACAGCGGCTTTTGGTCTATACAGTGTCCTTCGACGAAAGATATTGACTTAAATATAGCATAGGGAGCGGGGAGTGAAGGCGGAGATATTATACGAAATAATTCAATCATTTTAAATGTACTTTCGACAAATTATGTATTCATTCCTCTCATTGCATGGGTTCTTTAAAAAGATGACCGCCTTAAGCTCTTCTGTATTGTGTTGAAGCATATACAATGAAGAGTTGAACATTTTAAGCGGTGAAGATAAGTGAACTTAGAATTACCAATCACAGAGCTGCTGCTCAAACCTTGGAATTAGAAGGTCGATGATTTGGCTGGCTCAAGATACAGTATGTCTTTTTATTGGATACTTGAGACAGTGACCTTCCATGAACCCCAGTGCATGACGTCACGGTACATTGTTTACTGCAGGATTTTGCAAGATCTAAACTAATCCTACTATAGAGTACCTGGGATCTCATTTGTATCTGGTGCTTATCAGGTTTGGGACTGTCTTACGAGATAAACCCACTGATGGCGGTTAATATATCTACTGACGGTTAATTCCCACGAAAATCTACTTATGTCAGTTTGGCTTGATCCACCCCCATGCTTTTAATGCGCTAAAATTATGTCTTTCTTTCACTTTATTGATGACTTAACTAATGCTGTCCGAGATGATCTGTCATAGACTATTGACAAAAAATCGATCAGAGTGATACCCTAATCCAGTCTGCAAAGAGAGCAGAACTAGTCAATAAATCCAAACAAGCTCGCGGCAATATCAATTTTTTTTAAAATTCTTTCTTTTGCAGCATGCCAAATGGGAAGAAATTCAGAACTTTGATTTTTTGCAAACAAAAAAAAGAACAGATTCTGCCGAATAATACAAAAAAACTACTGAGTCTGTCCAAAACTTTTACTTATAACAGAAACTAATGCTTTTCAGGTTCAAGCTTTTGTCGCATTCACTTGACGCACGAATGTCTTTCTGGAGTAGGTTCGCTTGGTTATGCATGTGACAAATCCAAAATTAATGTGATCTTACCAATCCATAACAAGCTCATTCTGTTTTCGTGTCATTCTAGGCCAGTCTACATTAGTGTCAGGTCCCGAATGTTTAAAACCAGGATCAGCGGTTCGCCTCTATAACTTTCGACAGAGTCGGGTTTACTTACGTCATCCGTTTTAATGGTCACCTAAATATTGAATCCAAAAGCAAAACGAAATGTTTAACCTTATAGTCCTAATGGCGTAGTTTGATGCAACCGGGCTGATATAGTTTGTTCAACAAAACAGGATTTTTGCTAATGCTCTCCATTGGAAATCTAATTGTTATAATGTGGAATAATTTTATGGACGTAATATAGCCCTTTCTGAAAAAAATATATATTATATGGGCAAAAAAGAAATATCCTTTCATGTCAGTTTTGCTATTAAAATATAGCTCTTTAAATAAATACTGCGATCATTTTGGGGAAAGACACCTCTGTAGAATGACGCGCTCAGCGTGAGCCAATGTTACACAATGAGCCGAACTCAGTCTGCGACATAGAAGTACAGTCAAACATGGCGTTTAAAATAAGACACACGTGGAAGATTTGGTTTACTCCTTTCATCAAAGTGAACACGGGTTGAGCGCAGGTTTTCTAAAATGCTGTCCTAAAAAATTTACTTTCTTTAAAAACCAATCTCTGCAGTTGAGAAAATAAAACAAATTAATAATTGGTAAGAAACTAAAGTTGTAGGCGAAAAGATCATACTGGGTTAAGATTTAATGAATTAAATTGTGTAAAAAGTTTTCCAGAACGCGCAGTTCTTAAAATTTTCCTTCCATGAAATGGTGGAATGTGCTATACTATAAGACTAAGGTAACCATAGCAAAGGGTTACCCTTCTTTCCAAGGCAAGGATCTATATGCAGAAGACCATACTATACTATACACATTTTCAGCCTTACCTAAACTCGCAAGGAAAACACTTAATTAAACTATATTGTAGAAACAATCAGCCAATCAGAAATGCGTTTACAAATCACGTCTGTAAACAACAAACAAGCCTGGCGCCACTGTCAATCAACGTGTCTGGGACGGTGTCAAGACTAGTTAATGGGGCTAAGCGTGTATACATGTATAGTCTACTTCTCATCCTGTGTTGAGACCGCCACTTTTGTTTTTAATGAAAGCTCCAATCTGATTGGGTGAGGTAAAAACATGAAACTCGAAAGTAGCTGTTGTAGAACTAGTTAACTCTGTGTTTTTTCATCTGTGGAGAAAAGGTGTGAATTGAAGTGACCTTCATTTCCGCCTTGCCTTGGGAAGATGAAGTTTACCATGCTTGGGTCAGAACTTGACCTCGGATTACCTAATAGAACTCATGCCTTTAGGTCTACACAATGTCACGTGACCTTCTGTAATCCACCACCACCCCCCCCGATATAGTTCCTAATAGTACTGTCAGAAAAAGGCGAGCTTAAGTGCATTTATTTAAGGAGTTATTCATTCTTTCATCAAATTCGAAATAGTTTGTATTATAAGATCAGGGAATTTTAGTTTAACAGTGGCTTTCTAAGCTGACCTTTCGAGAATTGCCTATATAACATGTCCATCAACATCAACATGGGCAGCAGAAAATTACAGGGAATGAGAAAAATTGCATGTATCCCTTCAATGAAATACTTCAACGAAGAAGAACTACATCATTATTTGACAAAATGATTGGTCAATTGACTGCGAGTTATTACAGCTGTTCTAAACGCCATTATTAATTGATACAACAATATCTGCTTCTGTGTACCGTGGAAACCTACCTGATTTCTTACCATATTAAAAAAACAACTACCACAACAACAAAAAGATGTCCACTTGATTAACGGCCTTGATTGGACACAAATATGTCTAACATGTAAGTAGTAGTGTCCCTGTAATATTAACATGCAAGATCACTATCAATTTTAAAACAAAAACAGAATCGGTTTTTTGTGACACACGAACATTTTGACCTTTTGCTGTAAAAGCGATTTACCATACACAATTGGTTCACTCCGCCGAACAAAATAAGTCTGTGTCATTAATTTCTAGAGATTTGTGCTCATCTTTAATGAGTTTTCATTGCCTGATTTTAACGTTGTACACACAATCTAATGCCATCCGTACAAGGGAGATTATTTGTTCATTTTACCAGCTCCATTCTCTTTAGATATTATGTTTATGTTGCCAAACTCATTTGGAAACATCCAGAAGGTCATCAAATCCGTTACAGTTTTGAAATTAGCAATATGATCCAACAATTCCACACATTTGGTTCATTGGAGCGATTGTTGATGCCTATTTATTTAAATATATGGCTGTGATTTTTAGCTGCAAAAGCAGATAATATCAACAGACAATGGTAAATAATTTTTATCACATATGTTTAAATCATCTTAGAATAGTTTTATTATTGACGTTGTCGTTAGTAATACCATATAGTTCATTTTCCGGTCCAATCGTTACAATACATAGATCGGATGGATTGATTGGTTGATTGGTGTTTTACACTGTGTTTAAGGGTATTTCACTTATATGACGGGTGTGTATTCCACCAATAATTGACACTAGCACAATCAAGATGTGAAGTGTTTCTATAATGTTGGAAAGTTAATCTTCCTCCAGTGCTAATTAAAGACAGCATTGTTTTTTCCCCAACAAATTGCCTTTAGCCTGAGGGCTACATGGATCGGTAGCTATCGTTTATATAAATTATATAAGTGAGATTAATTTTAACTCTTTGCTATGTTCCTGGCTGCTGATGAAAGCACAGTGAGGACAATCGTTCAATCACGATAGCACTTAGCCCAGGGACCCTGTAATTATATGTCCATTGGACAGTGACGGACACAAATCATAAAAGGGGTTAACTGTGGTAATTCCACTGTGGGTGTGTGTCAGAGTAGGCAGCAAACTTGAATGAACAAAATGTCAAATTGAATGGACCAATTGTTACTCAGCGAAAGTCTGGTAATAACTCCATAAATTATCTAAAAAAGCTCTGATTCAACTAAATATTTAGCAGTATGGAGTATTCTGCAGAAACCCATAGAACCAGAAAACAGACCTTTCTGATGATTCTCTTTTACAAAAATAACAGTGTTGGTGTAAATTTACGTAGACCATGAAATAAACCAGACACACGGCATCAAGGCTCAGACCGATTTATATTAGATTGCAGTAACCAGCTCATTTTGGGTTTATTTATATCTATTTATATACGTGCTAAAGTCTGTGCGCCCCCCACATCCCCAACAACAAATAAAAAAATCCTTGTAAACAAGAACATTGAAAGGTTAACATTTTATTCCTTATATAACTTATTGAACTCAAAACAAAGTATTTTTTGTTAAACGTCCACGAGAAGGTAAACGATAATTACAGGGATACAATAGTCTTTGTTTTTCTGTATACTATAATTACACATTATATATTGTTTTGATGGCATTATCTATTAACTCGAGCCACAAGACAATTGAGACCTATGTCAGAGTAATTATCTCATCTCAGGTCCGTATGTTGTTGTCTGGTGGAAAATTTCACCGGACATCGTGACACTGCACTTGAAGAAATTTTAATAGATTTCTTTCTTGAACAAGTTCGAAGTCAGAACACACGAATATATAGATTATAAAACGGTAACTTGCTGTCGATTGGAACTACTTGAACAAAGACAGAAAGATGAATGGGAAAGTGGAATGATGAAAATATAAACCAACACAGACGTTTATTCATAAAAGAGTAATCTGGCAACTGTGCTGGTCTCATCATTCAAGACTGTTGCTACGAACACCCAGCGCAGCCTGGAACAGGAGAAAAGAGAAAAAAGTATAACAGGACTTGTACAATGCGGTCTCCCACTGTTAATGAAACAAATTTTGGGAACAGACAATGTACTCTAAAGCTGAGATAACCAATATAAAAAAATATTTTTGTAGTTTCCATATATTTTTTTTGTAGGGAAAGCTCATTTTGCTTGTTTCCACCGGGATCTGGCTAGCAGGGCCAGCGTTCTAGCCAACAGTCTCTATATACTTACAAATAGCACGACTTGAATGCTTTTGGTTTGTACACGTTGGGTACATGTGTAGGCCTACGATAGAACATTAAGAAAACTTAGCCATAATATCATTGTTGTCGCCATATACAACCAAACTTTTACAGTCTAGTATTGAGTATTCTTTGTAAAGAAGAACAATTCCGGAACTTAACCTTTCAGTTGCCAGGTATTTACATGGATGGTTGTTCTTGACGTAAGCTAAATAACTTAACATTTAAGCAACCAGCCGGGAACTATCAACGATATCTCAGCCTTACTTTATCATTTATAACCATAAAGACACAATACCATATAGGACTGGTCGCCATGACAATTAAGATGAACTTAAGGTCCACTAGGTAGGAAGAGGAGACTTTTGCGTTAAGGACTGAAGCGGATTGTCCTTTCAGTACTGCAAAAAAAAAATGTTACTCCTAGTGTTAGCCAGAGGTGTGTCTCTGTGTCTTTGAGACACCAAAGAAGCCATTTGAGACACGCAGTTTTAATCAAATTTAACATGGGAAAGTTAGGTAAACAAGAAAAATAAGACACCCTGTTTCTGTGAAAATGGCGATTTGAGACACCCTCTTCTTGGTTTCTGGTTGTTTTCTACTTTACCAGCCAGTGGCAATGTATTCCCAATTAGTCACATGACAATTCTGCGTGTAATAAAATTCGGGGGAAATACTTCACGCTGGTTACTTAATGGTTTGTTTTTTTATAATGCATAACTGTTCGTTATGATGCGACGCTAGCTTACATAGACTGGCAATTTAATCTAGATCTTCAGTATTTGATCATAATTTGTTGGGTTTTTTTTTTGGTTTAATCCGTCACTCTATAACTGATTATAGATATCTTTGACAAGATCTTGTAAAGCAAAGAGTTTCCTTTAAGTGTTTGCCGGTTAAGGTATCTTTATTACATACCTTTGCGGAGGGTGTGCTCTTTATATAAAACCTATATGTTAGTTATAACTGTTTTATAATTATTTAAATATTTAAGTGATAGTGTATAAATGTTTTAGTTTTTATTAACTTCTGTACAATGTAAATTATTATATAGTGATTATGTGCAACTATAATGCAGTCGATCCAAAGTACAACAGTAATTCGCAGCCATTCATTTCTCCTTCGTTCAGCATGAAAGGACAAGGAGTAATTCAAGTCGTAAGATTTTGATGTAGGCGGGAGTTTCAATGATACAAAGGTCATGTAAAGTACCAGGTCTTGAATATAAAAGATTCGGACAGACATATATAATGACTAGTCAGAGGACAGATAAATGAAGCAAACGTTAACGTGTACTCTATACATGGGTTCAGCCTCCATTTGATATAATATTAAATGTAATCAAGAATCGTGTCAATCATTTGATTATTGACCTGCTCTGATTGTCAATAATTTTCAGAATGGATGTTCATTTCGAGTTCATTAAGAAGAAAATCGAAAATTGAACGAAGATATTGATCAGAAAATCGCCCTTGTTTAGGTCGTTCCTATTTATATCAGTCTACACTTGGCTTTTCTTCCAAGGCCCTTAAACACATTGACCTTTGCTAATGGGGCAATTGACTGAGTGAAAAATGATCGATACGCAAGGAAAAATAATCCACTGCACTTACATCCCCGAAAGTCACAAGATTATTTAATATAAATCTGGAATTAATCAATAATTTCATGTAGCCAAAATTCCATTGAAAACGACCAGATGAAGACAAGCGTATGGGGTTTGTTTGGTGCGAACATAATTAAACAATTGGCACATCATAATGCCTTTAGATTGTTGGCGTTAGATGGAGATATACGCCTATATCAGATATATGTTGTCGCCAAATAATTTGCAATCGCCTAAAGATTCACGCGAGGTTTTAGAGGGTTGGTTTCAAGCCAGTCAATATATACTGTTTGTTTGATTGTGATTTACGTCGGGTTGTCCGTTTCTCTCTGTCCCTTGCTTAAATACGGTGGTAAACCGGGAAGGTATCGAGTAAGAACCCCCGCGATTGCCGGAGCCACATAGTGCGACTCACTCACTCATATTCTTGATGGTCGACAGGCGGACTCGAACCCGTGGACGACACATCGAAGTAGGATTAGTATAAAGCAGACACGCTAAAAACTGAGCCGAACAATTTATAAGACCCTCATAAATTGTGTTTTGGAGTGTCGTCTATCCATGGCAAATATCTTCAGAATAACCTTTGAAAAAGATACTCATTAAAATATCATTATAGCTGTTGGAGTCGTGGGAATATATACCTTAGTTGTCTGGCTCAAAGATATATCGTTATGTGTATCATATTCATGTTTAGACCAGGCTACTTCATAATAGATCAACTTAAGGTTTATTGTACCAGACTGTCCTCTCACTCCGCTACTGTATCTAAAGAACAACCTAGCCATTGTACATATCACTTATGTGCTGATAGTTCACTATAGGGTAGAACACACAACTAGTGTTTGTGTATTCTTTGTAAACATTTGACGGCCATAAAAGAGCCGTAATCCAAGAGAGTAAGTAAATAACGTAGTTATAAAATCCAAATGGCACACAAGAAAACTAGCCTGTGAGTAGGTATAAAAATTAAGTTTCGCAAATGCACAAATACACGGCTTGCAATAATCGCTGGAGTGTGACTACTTGAACAAAGACAGAAAGATGAATGGGAAAGTAGAATGAAGAAAATATAAACAAACACTGACGTGTATTCATAAGTAAGATGATTGTTTCTACTCAGGTGTTATCTGGGATACTGATAGCATGTATAAGAATTATATTTCACGAATGCACAAATACACGGCTTGCAATAATCGCTGGAGTGGGACTACTTGAACAAAGACAGAAGGATTAGGCATAAGTATTAACTTTCACGGGTGCACGAGTTGTGCGATGTACGGCTTGCAATAATAGCTCTGGTAGAGAAGCATAAGAATGAATCATAGATATAAACTTTAACCTTGTTCATGGTTATGAGCTTGTTCTCAAATATCATTTTGCATCTGCAATCATCTTTTTCAATAAAACTGGGAACAAAACTGTTGCATATAAAGTGGCACTGAACTAGGAGATTATTTGGTCTTTAGAGAGTGTGTTTCCTTGGAGGGTTGCAGAACTATGTGCTGGTCCAAAGCTTGCAGAATAGTTATCTTTACATTTGTCTTCACCAAATAACGTTTCACATGATCCGGGGTTTTACAGACAAAATGTGTAATAACTAAAATTTAATAACTTTTCATCGTCAATTCAAAAAAAAAAAGAAGCAAAATGTTGGTGGATATGGCACTGGAAGAAGTGAGCAGATCTGAGGAACGCGTGGACGTGGCACAAGCCAACCAGTCCAGAACCTATTTAGTATTTAACCGAACATCATGTTATATTTGTAAATTATATACATATATTTGTCGAACAGTCAAAACAGAGATCATTTGCATATATTCTTGTAAAAAAACATGACAAAATACGAAATGTGCTAAACAATATTAGATTTTTTATTTCAGTATGAATGTAGATGTAGCCTAATGCTTGGATTTCCATTATGTAGGCCTATGTGCACTAATGTCAATTTCAAAACTTGAGACATATGGTGTGAACTTAGATGTTCTGCAGTTGAAAAGTTGTAGTAACATTTTTGTGATCGCTATTAACTTGTGTCAACTTGAATTCGACGGGACAATTTCATTATGACGTTGTTGTTGTATATTTTGACACAGCCTGTGTTCACCCGGTTTGATCATCGCATAAAAAATATTTAATTACTTAACAGTTTGCCGCTCAGTTTTTATTTCTTTCGATTGCATTTTGGTTAATCATTCGCGTCTGCACGTCTGTTCATTTCTTTGGAACTCCTGAATTACGTGGAAGCGAAGTGGTGTTTTTAGCGATGCATTCTCCAATATTCAGAAAAGATCGATATACTGTAATGAAATGAATGTAGTTCAAAAACATGCCCAATGACGAGAATGTACTACTGTAGATGTTAAAAATAGTCAAACTCCAGCTTACAACATAGCGACATCACATGCTTTTGTATCTCTTTTTTTGCCAAAAATTGGAGGATAAATAAAATTATAGAAAGCGGCAAGCTCTTATAACAACAAGGCTCTGGGGTCATCACTGTAAATACTGAATTGTATAGTTCGCCAGTGGCAATAATTGCAAAAATTAAAACCAAAATCAATTTCTCAAACAAAACTCAATATCAAATTAAATAAAAACTAAATTTGCTGTTATTTTTCAACAGGGTATTTCCTGGTGAAAAAAAGTGTATAAAACCCCTACACATCCCATTTCAAACGGGGGGAGGCAAGAGTCCAAGACATTATTTAGAACTAACTTCACACATTCCTGTGCCGACTAAAGTGCAAAGAAATAAACTCATCCAAATACTCCAAACGTTTGAGATTGTTTCTGATTATTTCCTTTAACAAACAGGTTTTTTTGATGGAACTGGGGTTTCAAGTGGACCCCAGCTGCTTTTTTACCACATGGTGGAACGTTTTTTCAGTAGTCTTATGTTACTTTAAACATAATTGATTGGCCAAGATAACCAATGAAATTGGCGACAAGTTCAACGTAGTCTACAACTTAGGTGCCCATTTTCACATGCTCCTAGTATCACATTCAGATCGATCAAGATTGAGGAATAATTTCTGGATATTTTTCTAATATACAGGCCTGTGCTGTTGAGGAGAACGGACAGAACAGGTCTCCCCATGGTTATGCAAAATTAGTTTAGGAGGACCGATTTATAGGTTTACCAAATTGTTTGCAGTGTTCATCAAAATTTGCATTTTGTTATTGATTTCGACAAATTTTGTCATCTGATAATCAATGAAGATTGTATTTTAAAGCAATTTTGCCTATTTTTCACTTAGGCACATTTATGTATTTAAAAATTCAGCAAACCAGGGCAACATGGAAATGTTAGGTTACCTCGCAAAAATGTAAGGTTATGCCGGAAAAGATTACAGCACAGGCCAGATTTCAACATAACTTTGTGAATGTTGGTGGTTAAAGTAGACTGTCTGTTCACAAGGCCTCAGAGTATCAGATCCTGTTTTCAACATGATCATAATTTTTAGTCCGTCTATGTTTGTGTTATTTTGGGGTGTTTTTTTATTAGCCTCCTAGTAAAACTTTTCCTGGGTTCATGATATTTTCAGGATCTAACACCCTTTTTATTTGTCTCATCACAGAAATGCCTGTATCCCCCAGCTCTTTGGCTAACAGGTGCCTCTTGCCAATGCCTACACCATGTTCACCGGTGCATGTTCCTCCCACAGCTAGAGCATCTCTGAAACAATACAAATTGTCTCATTTTTATCAAGCATAATTGCACAATCATCTCTGAACAGATACATTTTCACATTTTCATTAAACTTAATGCAAGATCAGATATGAACATCTTGAAAAGAGCACAGTCCTGTCTGAAAAGACAAATTTTCACATTTTATTAAGACATACTAAAAGATTGTTTCCTAAAAGAATTTTTTTACATTTTATTCAGACCCACTGTATGATCGTACCTGAAATGACAAATGTTCACATTTTATTACGACTGACTTTAAGGTTGTCTCGGAAAATACAAATTTTCATACTTTCCAAAAATCTACCAAAGGAACAAATTTATCCCTTATACTAAGACATACTGCAATTTCATTGATGAAAAGACAAAATTTTGAAATAAGGCCTATTGCAAGATCATTACCGAAAAGACAAATTTTCCTGATTTCTCAAGAC
This sequence comes from Mopalia vespertina, assembly GCA_030265115.1. Classification (NCBI taxonomy): domain Eukaryota; kingdom Metazoa; phylum Mollusca; class Polyplacophora; order Chitonida; family Mopaliidae; genus Mopalia; species Mopalia vespertina. Next base: position 181 of record JAQQZZ010068111.1, on the reverse strand, counting down.
GCCATATATATACTGCAAGATTTTCACTGACGGATCACGGAGAGTGATGAGAATAGCCCACAGTCAGAATGACTGTGGGCTATTCTCATCACTCTCCGTGGTCCGTCCGTCCGTCTCCGTCTGTCCCATAACAATTCTTGTTATCAGTATATTTCAGGAACTACTACTCCGATAACTTTCA
>JAQQZZ010068100.1:0-22704 GCA_030265115.1 Mopalia vespertina | reverse complement strand
AGGCGGACTCGATCCCGTAAACGGTACATCGAAGTAGGCTCCGAAAGCGCACTCGCTAACCACTAAGCCACGGCCGCAGGCCCTATTGTCAATTGAAACTACTTCTTTGTTGTGATGATGTTACCTTTATGTGGGTTAAATTAAATAATAGATCGTCTGGCAGTGAGGTAGTGGTGTTAAATAAATCATTTTGATGCTGCATTAGTAGTAAGACTGCACTACTGAGACGCATGTAAACATCCATACCTGTGACCTAAGCGGTAGTTGATCAGTTCCTATCAGGTGACCAACCACAACCATCTTATCTTTGTAAAACACGTGGATTGCTGACATCATCAAAGGTAAACTGTGAATCGTCCGACAGGTAAACTGTAAGCACCCATGATGATCCAGTAACCTGTAATTGGGGGGAAATAATACATAAGAAATACTTTCCTTTAGTTTTCAACCCATGGCGCAATTTGTCAGGCCATTCATAATAACAGTGCCAGCAAGGAATTAAAGAGCTAGTTGGCCTCCATTGTTTAAATAGAAGAGTTAGCAAGTGAGATCAAGGATAATTTTGAGGGCTAAACAACACAACTTCAGCCAAATTGTAACCAAACTTGAACGAAAGTTTACACGTACCGATGTGAAGCGACATCACACGTGTTGACAACTCCAGGCGGAAGTCTAGCAAGAGGTATAGGTCCCCACATCTGCTCCGATGTCTCCGGGATGATGGAAGTCTCGTACACTCCGGGAATCACCGTTAAAACGATAGGGCGGATCTTAGGGGGCGTTAGGTTCGCTTTGAACTTTAACATCAACCCATTAGAGCTATCCATCGGAAGAACTTCTTCAACGATACCCCCATCTGGAAAAGATCTTTCAATGGTGGTCGTTAAGTCATGGATGACATCGCCAACATCTTCTTTTGAACTGCAACAAAATCCTCCTGTAGTTTCAAACAACGAAAACTGTATACATTGAAAGTACAAGGTGTCAAACTCAAATCTGCACAGGGTTTGACCACTCCAGCTTCCTTCCGTGCCTTTCAATTTGCCCAAGGCCACTCGAGATCTGGCATAAGAGCCGTCCCTTTTACAATAGTCACTTATCTTCAGACACATGTTGAGAGTTAGTTTGCTCTGTCTTTCTGGCAACCCTTGAATGTCAATTTGTTGGAGAGTTACTTTACTGACTTTGGTCGACATTGACGCAAGCGTGTCTAAACTCACAGTATCTAGTTTTCCATTCGGTGGATCACCTCTGTACATAGCACCAAACATTGCAAAAGGTTCATGAAAAGTATTCTTCCATAAGTCTCTCGTTTCAGCATCAGCCTGGCTGAGTTTTGACCCTGGACTTCTGTCATTAACAGAATCATCATGGTTGAAGACACGACCCAGAATTGTCTTTGTGTCTCTCTGATATACCACTGGATGAAGCTGATGTGTGTGCCACATCAGATCGATGTCATAGGAAGGCACCAAGAAAACAGATGGAAATTGCTGACGGAGAAATAAAAATTGCTGATATCTTTCCAAAGCCTTCGTCAAGAAAGCCTTATCTCTGAAATGCGGAAGGGATACTTCATAGAAAAAATCCCTCTGTCTTTGTAACGCAGCACGGATATCATATGAAATTTTTGAATTTGGAGGGGGCAATTTGCCCAAGGAAGCATTAACCTTTGGATTCGGTGGGTCTATCAGATTGAACGGTTCGGTTGCATATTTTTTCTCCCAAAGTTGTTGGCTTTGGCGCAAGTTCATTTCTTTGTCAACAGAAGGATATAGCCTATGATCTATTAACGACCCCGTGATGTTAATACAATCTTTCTCATAAGCCAAGGGAGATAATAAATGACAGTGCCAAATCCATTCCACATCCAAGGGTGCAACTAGAGTGCCAGAAAATTGCGGATTATCTGCCAAAAGTGGGAGCCAAAATAATTCATATCGCCATAGTGCTCTGTCTATGACGTCATCATATCGAAGTTCAGGTATGTTGTATACAGTCTCTAAAAACTCGAGTTGATAAAGGGCTGCCTACCTAACCAAAAGTTAGATTCGATAAAGCTCATCTTTTCTGTGGATTGCAAAGTCTGAAAAAAAGAGAAAGATCATCAAAATGGCATTCGGTCCGAATGGGGGATTGCACATTTCAAATAATTTCAATGTCAGAGATTTAACAGGGTATTGACGTCCCACGTCGGTGTCTCTTTTACATTCTGTAGTATAATCATGTTTTTATTAAACAGGGAAGAATGATATATATATATATTTGAAACCATTTTTTCCTGGCATTTTATTATTTACTTTAGGTCTCGATTTCAAAATAAGTAATAAAGTTATGGAATGAATTCTGAGGTTATCTCGTCTTGCCTCGACATGTCACTCAATACAAAACACCACAAAATTGCAGAGGTGTGGGGCAGGCACACTTTTACTACACCGATGTGACAACACAAGGTCATCTTGCTTTACCTTGCTGTCTCGGTCGAAATTTTATTTCTGTTAAAAGGTTAACCCGCCGTATTTAAAAACTTTTTTTATTCAACACGGATAAAAAGCACTGCCAAGTGACAAGATACAAAACAATCACATGGCAACCCCTGGGAAAAAGCTTAATTTCTCACGAACGTCAAGTAAAAATGAAAATGTTCTTCCATAATTCTACATATATATGGCCAAATTAATTTTCATCTCCCATGCCTAATATTTCCCTCGACCGACTGTGCCTTGGTAATCCATCGGTGCACATGTCCGTAGGCAGCTTGTTGTAACAAGCAAACATATCGTATATAAATTACAGTGCCAAATGTTCCAAACAAATCGGGCTTATGAGTGAGTCCCTTAAAGCTCGAAGAGGATTACCCTTCTTCCAGCCAGTGGCGGATTTATGGGCGAGGGGGAGGGATTTAGCCATGGTCTAGGGTCCAACGCCTTAACGAAAAAACTAATATAAAATTGCATAAATTTGTCAACGAATTATAAATTTCCTTTTAGAGAACAATATCCAGCATTTCAAAAAAAAACTTATATGTTGGTATCATTCTACTAAAATATGTACATGATGACAAACACGTTAGAAAGCACCTGTCCACTTCAGATAGCGATATGACAAATTTGTAATTTTTGACCGTTTCTTCAGACTGCCTTTCTTCCAGAGCTTGTCCTATGCATGTTTTTTACATTTTGGTTAAATTGTGGTAGATTTGCACACAAAAAAAGAGAAAAACTTTTAAAGAAGTCGTATATCTTAAACAAGTCTTGTAGTCATAGTCCGATATTTTTTCTTCTAACATTGACCTATAAATTTGATCTTTGATTGACTACGACTTACATCCGGGCATTTTACTTATATGACGGCGAAGAATCCCAGCCATGACCGCACCAATACAACCATACAATGTACAGTACTTTGTTCTGTTGACCGAAAAATGAATGTGCGTCTATTGCTTTTGAAGAAAATACAGTATAAATAAACACAATCAGAATATAGGGCTAATTCCTCTGTCTTAGCCCTTTGAGAGGCCGGCTGGCCTATCTCAACCAGCGGTGGAGATTTGTAATTGATCCGCCGCTATCGCCAGCCTCTCAAAACATATATCTGATATTTTTTTTCTTTCTTGATAGCTTACACACAATAATCTAACTCCTTCTTTTTTCCTGACGTTTAAATAAAATTTACCCAAGTTGACACGTTTAAGTTATCTCCCTTTGCAAAAATAAAATTGAAAAGAAATATTGCAGGTAGGTAACATACTATTCATTGTGTGTAGCGTATCTAAAAAAAAGAGAAAAAACAGTTATCAGGTTTGAGAGGCCGGCGATATCGGTGGATCAATTTGCAACCCACCACGGATTGAGATAGGCTAAGACGGAAGGGCTAAGACGGAAGAATTAGCCCTATACATTGTGCGAAATATAAATATGCTCGAAACGTACTGTTCTTAGCTACAGTGTGACCTATGTAGAGTCTGTGCCGATATCATCAAGTGTAAGATAAAACAGGCGTATTCAGTAACTCAGTAAACAATAACATGTCGCCTCCATACCTAAGCATGGTAAATGCATGTACATCCGAGTAAGAGGTGGTGTATTTAGGTTAACAGGTATAGCTTGGCATTCCTGACAAATCTAGGTACCCTATACTACACTGATCCGCGCTATAAATACATCCAGGTAATAACTCAATATCGCTTGGAGGGCCCGAGGCCGTGGCTTGCTTGATTGAGTATAAGAGTGAGTCACAAGATCTAGTTCCGGCAATCGCTGGGATGGTTTTTACGAGGTTTTCTCCCGGTTTTCCTCCGTCATTAGGCAAGGAATAATGTGAAGTGGACAATCCGTCGTCATATCAGTGATATACCCTTGAGTACGACGTTAAACCCCAATCAAACAAACAAACAAAACAATATTCCTTGAAAATGATTTACATTCATTTATACAGTAAACACTTATTGTAATAATTGTATCAATATCTGTTTCTTCCAACGTCATTTATATATATGTATTTGTTAACGTAACATTAGCGCGATGTATAGGGATAATTCCTCCGTCTTAGCCCTACAGCCATTGCCCAATCTCAACGCGTGATGAAGGTTATAAATTGGTCAGCCGCTATCACCGGATATCTGATTTTTTCTCTGATTGTTTTTAGATACACTAAATACAATCACTAGTGTTTTTCCTACCTGCAATATTTCTTTTCTCACGGTTTTCAATTTTATTATTGCAAAGTTGGAGTAAGATTATTGTGACTTTTTTATCCAAAAAAAAAATCAGAGAAAAATCAAAAATATGTTTTGAGAGGCCGGCGATAGCGGCGGATCAATTTCCAACCTTCACCATGGGTTGAGATAGGTAGGGCTAAGACGGAGGAATTTGCCCCATTCATTGTGCTAATGTAAGTTACATAGGCCTATAGCAATAAACACATTCTGACTATCCTCTATGCTCTACGTGAACAAGACTGATCTCTGAAGTCTGTTTTGTGCTGAACTAATTTCACTATTGCTCTTAGATGTGTAGGCTACATGTAGGCCTAGACCAGAAGTCAGCCGGACTGTGTTTGTTTGACAGATGTAAGCAGTGTCGCGTAAAGGTTTCGACTCCCTCGATTCGACATTTCCGTCGCTGTGTGCAGTTTGGTAAGCTGTCGCTTAAACGTTAACTACATGCGAGCAAATCGTTGATAAAATACACCATGGTTATATGTATTTCTTTAGATTTAGCTATATTTATGCTGAAATATAAAGGCTGTAATGTAATTATACTGACCTTATTTTATGTTCATCAAGTATCCATTGCTAATGCACGCCGCTTGTCCACACGATAAACAAAATGTTACAACTAGTTTCTCCGCTAGAGGGCGCATAATATATAAATATATATATAGAAAAATAACCCTGCAACACTTTGTCCGAGTCACGGTTCACCATATATTAAAACTCTACTCGACACAAAGATTTCGTTGAGAATGGGCAACGAATGAGAAGACACTTGGTCTTATTTATACACGACTGATATGGTCACGAGATTTTAGGTCACTCAACTTGGTAAACACGTTCAATTATGACAACAACCCCTGTGAACGTCCGTAAATTTCCATGTCGGCCCGGGCTTGCCTACAGTATATATCGCAATATCCCCATGCATAATGAAATAGACAGCTATTTCGCAACAAGTTCGGTAAAATAGTCGCCTCCATTTATACATATTTCCTTTGCAGTAAAAATATTTCACATTTGTGACGTATAATGAATCAACTGAATCAGCCAATCAGAACCCGACTTGGTTTCATCGGTCGATAACAATTTGGATCCAGCGTGGTTTTCTGAGCAAAGACGTAGATTTGAACTGTAAGAATTGCGATTTGTTGAAATAAACAAAAAATAATAACGTTAATAAAGATATGGAATAAATGTTGGGGTGAAGAGCGGGTGTAAGGTTATCAAAAGCTGCTTTGTTTATTCAACACAAGGCCAACAGACCCAGTAACAGGCCATAAATAACACAGTACACAATACACAGTACATAATACAGTAAATAATTATATATATTTTGAATAAATGAGCGAATTTTATTTCTCTACAACAAAATATATTTATAGTTTTACCAAAATAATCTGATCAACTGAAATTAACAATATACGGGTAAATGAATAAATAAATTGAAAATAGTAATAAACATAAATAAAAATAACATTTTAATATTATATCATTTACACAAACACACAGGATGTAAAAAGAGGTTCACATATCACGTGGCATTCTTACTGTTTAAAAAAAACACCGCTGCCTTAAAAGATAAGACGAAGACTTATATCTTGTAAAACAGAAAGTGAACAGGTAAATTACCTCGGTTTTCAAGGTTTGAATCATTTGATTCATAAGCTTATAATTGAACATAACTTTTTTGTACTATCTCTTGTTGAGCAATACCAACTTTACTACGATTGTTCGTTTGTTTGATTCATTGATTGGGGTTTAACACCATAATCTAAATCATTTCACTCACATGACGGCGTAGCCAACTCAAACATTTGTTAAAATTGTGTTTTGTGAAAAAAATCCTAGACAAAATATTACATATCAGTAATTTTATTCAATTTTCCAAGTATATGTGCAAAAGTACAGTTATCCCCGCCACTCTCCACTACTACCAGACACGTGGGTTACTATAAGTGTAACAACAAGCAGACAATACATCCAACCATATGTATATCAGTGACAGAGACAAAACAGGTTACCCAATCGAGCTACTTTCTGTCGCCTGGATAATAGCACTTAGTGGCTTAGATTTTCGTTGCTGGACACTCTGTTGTCAAGTATTTATAAATATATTGAAGGCATTTTGAAAAATGACATTTCTTTAATCATCGCCACCACCTCCACCACCACCTCCACCACAACTGCTACCACCCCCACCTCCACCACAGCTACTATGACCCCCACCTCCTCCTCCACCACCACCACAACTACTAACACCGCCACTATAACCTCCGCCTCCTCCTCCACCACCACCACCACAACTACTGACACCGCTACTATAACCTCCACCACCGCCACCACCACAAGCACTACCACCACCTCCACAAGCACTACCACCACCGCCTCCTCCCCCACCACAACCATCGCCACCACCACCACCTCCACTACCGCACCCACCGCATCCGCCGCAACCTCCAGCATCCCCATCACCATCTCTTCCGCAATCTCCATCCCCATACAGTTTTGCACAGTCCATCCTATCTGCCGCACTAGTGTCAGCATCAGATTTGTCTACCCAGCTTCCTCCCATCCCTACGCACCCAGCATACTCATCATCATCATCATCATCAAGCCTGTGGTGTGTGGTATAAAGGTAGCGGTTGTTTGGAGCTGATGTGGTGTAGCCTGCTGCCTGTATCAGCACCATATCCTCTGAGGGTATAGACCAAACGGGTGTGTTTTCCCCAGGCTTCCAGTTCTTAGGTCGGGGTTGACAAAGAACATGCAACAGTCCCAAACCAAATGCAACTGCTAGATTTTCGGCGGCATCTTGAGCTTCAGCCTTTATGATTCCACTCTTCAAGTCAACGGTCATTTTGTTGATATTGACTTCATACTGCCCGGATTCATAGTCTGTTTTAATAGTTTCCCAGTGTTTTGTGGCAATTTTGTAAAGTTTCGCCTCTAAGTAACCTGTGCTTGTCGGTCTCAAATGTTTGTAAGCTGTATAAAATAAAATTAAATTAAATTAAATTAAATAAAAAAGAGATCAATAAAATGGCCTTAACAATGAGTGCCCCCGGAGGTATCAAATTTATGAAACTCGAAAATGACATCAAATCATGATATTTTTTTTTAGTTTTTTAGCAATATCAACATAATTGTTTTAGGTCATTGATAAAGTATTTCTACTCTGTTACATCCGTTTTGCAATAAATGGGGCATAACTCTAGCATGAATGTCAACATACGTTATTAAATGCAGTCAAACGGTTGCAGACATCTGGCTCATACGACCGTTTGACCTTATACTCTGCATATACGATTGTTGGATATTGATCACAATATATTTAACGGCCAACAGGTTCCAGTTTATTGCAACAGAGCATCGGGTGGTCACTGGTTATACACCGATGACTCCTGGCTTCTTGGATCAGTACATGAGCATTGTAAGTTTTGTGAAACTTGGACTGGACCGAAAAACAACAACATATGGACAAAAGGAGGCGTATTAAATCTCCTGTGATCAATCCCATTATGATTATTTTATACAACTCCTCAGCGAATGAGTCCCAAATGTTTACTAGTCTTACATATTTGAGATGGGACCAACAAGCTGGAGTTCAGCCAAGGTCGTTTGGAAGTGTGCAGACAACATTTGCAAGTTGTAAAATAAAATTGTCCGTGTAAGTTTTATCGGTCCATTGGTTGAATTCTATCAAGAGGCAGACAGTGACTAATAAGAACGTAGAAATGTAGCATCTCACACTTCCTACATCCCACATCTCATGGCTGCATTCCACTGCAATTTACTAATTTTGTGGATAAATGATTTTATCCTATTCACAGTAACAACTATCCTTACAATGCATGTATAAAAATGTTAAGATGGATTGATTGGTGTTTTACACTGTGCTCATCAGTATTTCACCAATAGTGGCACACCATCACAACCACATACCTTTTTTAAAGCCCCGCCATCTTCCCAACATGAGTCCCCAATCACCAGCGTTATTTTTTATCAGTACGGCACGTTCGCCACATCCCGGTTTAATTGAAGGGCAATCATCCGACATTAACTGAAAGGAAAAAAATAAAAATCCTAGGAAGATTTAGATGGGAGCTTTTTTCCTTGCCTGCACGATGCGGTTTCGAATAAAATCATATAACCGTTACAATGTTCTACACCGTTGAACAAAGTGAGCTACAGCTCACGGCATGTTTTATGTAAATAAAAATAACAAATGCCATTTATAAATATCAACTTTCTGAGAGGTTTTTTTTTAGTTTTGAGACCAATGTCAATACAAATTGGAAAAATGGTAACAATCAAAATAACAATGGCCTGCAAAAAAATTCTAATTAGTTATATAGGAATCCGGTGGAATGAGGGTATCATATCTACATTAATTAAACATCCACAAATAATTCTGCAGAAAAATATTCAAAATTTTAGCAACTGTTAATGTATGATGACATTATCATAAAAGTAAGCTAAACAATAACGCTGTTGCAGAAATATAAACACGTCATTAATCGTAAACGTACGTAGATGTGAATGGCCTAAATAAAAAAGCCAAAAATAAAGACATACCTGTGAACGGAGAGGAAGTTGATCTGTACCAATCAGGTGACCAACAACAACCATCTTATCTTTGTAAAACACGTGGATTGCTGACATCATCAAAGGTAAGCTGTGAATCGTTCGACAGGTAAACTGTAAGTTCCCACGATGATCGACCAGCCTGGAATTGGCAAGTTTAAAGACACATTAACCACAGATTTCAAAGTATCTGATAAGCTTTAGGGCAAAACTACGTATTCAAAATAGACTTAAACTTGAGGAATAGTTAACACATACCTATGTGAAGCCACGTCACACTGGTTGACAAGGTGAGGTGGTAATCTTGCCAGAGGTATCGGTCCCCACATCTCCTCTGATGTCTCTGGCATTATGCAAGTCTCGTAAACACCGGGTACCACCATTAACATGATAGGGCTGGGCTTCGGTCGCGCTAACTTCGCTTTGAACCTCAATTTGAGCGTGTCAGAATCACCCATCGAAACAACTTTTTCAACCATGCCGCCTTCTGGGTAAGAGTTATCAATTGTGGTCGTTAAATCATGGATCCCATCTGTATGATCGTCCTTTGATAGACAACATAAGACCACTACAGTTTCAAACAATGAAAACTGCATACATTGATGGTACAAAGAGTCATACTCAAATTTACACATATTATGACCACTCCAGTTTCCACCAGAGTTTCTCAGTCTACCCAGGGGCTTTCGAGAACTGGCGAAAGAGCCTTTCTGTTTACCATGTTCACTGATCTTCAGAAACATGTCTAGTCTTAGTGTGTTCTCACGATTCTGCAACCCTTGGATGTTAATGTGTTGGAGAGTTACCATACAGACTTTGGTTGACATCGATAAAAGCGTGTCGTAACTTACAGTTGCCAGTTTTCCATTAGGTGGATCCCCTCTGTACATAGCACCAAATGTTGCAAATGGTTCCTCAAATGTCTTTTTCCATTGGTCCCTCGTCTCTGTTTCAGCCTTGCTGAGTTTTGAGCCAGGACTTCTGTCATTAACAGAATCATCATGGTTGAAGACACGACCCAGAATTGTCTTCGTGTCTCGCTGATATACCACTGGATGAAGCTGGTGCGTGTGCCACATCAGATCAATGTCATATGTAGGCACCAAGAAATTAGAGGGAAACTGCTGACGGAGATATAAAAATTTCTGATATCGTTCCAAGGCCTTTGTCAAGAAGTCCTTGTCCCTGAAATGCGGGAGGGATACTTCGTAGAAAAAATCTTTCTGTCTGGCTAATGCAGCACGGATATCATAAGAAATCTTTGAGTCTTGAGGAGGCAATTTTCCCAGGCATAAAGTAGCCTTCTGATCGAGCTTGTCCATCGGATTAAATGGCTCTGCTGCATATTCTGTCTCCCACAGTTGCCGACTTTTACGATTGTTACATTCTTTGTCTCCAGAAGCAAACAGGGTATGGTCTATAAGCGAGCCCGTGATGTTAAGACAGTCTTTTTCATATGCTAAGGGAGATAATAAATGACAGTGCCAAATCCATTCAATATCCAGTGGTGCAACTAGAGTTCCAGACAATTGAGCATATTTAGCCACTAGAGGGAGCCAAAAGTATTCATATCGCCCTAATGCTCTTTCTATGACGTCATCTTGTCGAAGCTCAGGTGTATTGTTGACTGTTTCAAGAAAGTTCAGCTGGTAAAGGGCAGCCTTTTCAAGGTCCACACCCAACTCAAAATTACGTTTCATAAACATCATCTCTCCCCTTAATATTGCATTAATTCGGTCTCTAAAAATTCGGTCTCTGGAATACAATACATATAAAAGGTTCAGTGTTATGGCATTGGCATGTATATGAGATATCCGAGTTTAATATATATATTTTGAATAAATGAAGAGAGAAAAATTTGCTTGCCTCTATATATATATTATTTATTCAAAATATATATATATATTTATTTTGAATAAATGAAAATAGAAATATTTGTTTGCCTCCACCGGGATTCAAACCAGGATATATATTTCTAAAAGCAATCACACTGGCACAGGGATGTAGCTGAAAGTATTGGATTATATTCTTTATACTGATTTCTCGGAAACGAGAAAGCGTAAGCTTAGTGGTTAACTTGTTTGGGATGAGGCGGTAGAATCCATCCCATGCCAAGATAGCCCGTCTGCATAACGGTATGGATGTAGAAATATACGGAAGGAGTACCGATACGTGTACTAAGTTATGACTCATTGATGTACCCATAACTACGCCGTTGACGAATCTTGGTCAAACACATGCAGGACGGCCACCAACGATTGAGTAAATGTACCGATCTAACAAAACACTGTGGTGGCCAAAGCGCAACAAAAGACTTAAACTACTGGTGAAAATGTTATGTCTGCCAAGAAGAGCTTACGTAGTGCGAGACGTGAAGCCGATAGATATGCGCGGACAGCCAAAGTTATTTTACGTCAGACAAATGTCGATATTGACAAACACACCATCCTCTATCATGTGTTACGCTAAAAGTCACAGTCTATCAACGAACCTGCCATTCATTACTTTAAACAACGAATCAAATACTTCCGACAGTAAGAAAACCTGCATTTGGCTGACGTCCTATCGAGTATCTCCTGGATGGCTTTTTTATTTAGGCCATTCACATCTACGTACGTTTACGATTAATGACGTGTTTATATTTCTGCAACAGCGTTATTGTTTAGCTTACTTTTATGATAATGTCATCATACATTAACAGTTGCTAAAATTTTGAATATTTTTCTGCAGAATTATTTGTGGATGTTTAATTAATGTAGATATGATACCCTCATTCCACCCGCATTCCCATATAACTATTTAGAATTTTTTTGCAGGCCATTGTTATTTTGATTGTTACCATTTTTCCAATTTTTGCAGTCGCCGCCCCACGATCGTGCAGTCACCAAATGGGTACAAATCAGTGGACACGTTGCCGGTTGCCGCATCGTGGAGAGTAAATATCGAAGGCGATAGTTCGATTCGTTGACTAGAAATAATGGACTGCGGGTTTGTTGCATCAAAGACCGACTTTTACTGTTAGAAGAGGGCTGTTTAGTCAACGTTATGTAGTTTGCATATGTGAGAACATGGACCTTGAAACGGCAGTAGCCTAACTTAACAAAAGGGGAAAGTAAACTCTCCAAGAAGGGTAACAATAGAAAGAACACACCCTGATGCAATTAAAATCACACTTGTAACAGGCTCAAAGCGTTACAACAGTTTGCAAATCTTTCCTGAAACTTCGTGCAGTGTGGTTGAATATATCGGCAACTGACGACCTCCATGTTTTGAATGTGTGGGATAATATTTAAAAGAGTCTGAATTATCTCCCTTGGAAACTTTGATTTTTTTTAATTGATCTTTTTTACATTTATGTTGATACAGGGCCTCCTGAAACTCAACACACCAGCCTCTTGTGATAAAATGTGCAGTCTAGTAAAGTGTTACACTTAAGTACTTACTACAAGCTGGGATTAGTATAGAGGGATAAGAAACATCGCTTTCCTCCAAATCAGCGATCCGTGAATGTGTTACTCGGCTAGCACGTTCCTACGGCAACCGCATGTTGATCCATTCTATTGAGTAACAGAGATTACACAATATATAGTGAAACTCAGAAAGGAAATAAGCATATTCACTCATGAAGTACGAATTAAAGGTCGCTCAAAATGGGTTGTAGAGCTGAATTTACACACGAATCTTAGCCTACTCATCTGGTCATGCTAACAGCGATACAACCAAGATGGCGGCTCTGCAGTTTGCTTTGTGTTGCGAAAGTAACCGGTTTTGTTAACGTAAAGGCTATGAACCCACACAGCGACCATGTTTATTGGAAGTGAGTTTCTTTCGAATGGATATTATTTTAGCTAGTCGTTGTTATGAAACGACAACAAATAATGTGCTTTCCTACACAAAAATAGCCTTAAAAGTAAGCGCTCAGGTGCATTTACCGAAGTAAAAGCTGTAATATAAAAATACGAACCTTGTTGGATATTTTGGTCACTATTTACTGGTAAATGACTGACACGTTCAAAAGTATGATGTTCACCTAGGCTACTGTATGACGGATAAACAATAAGGACAGTCTGAGTATCAAGTGATCCCCACTTCGACTAAGCTGTGGGCGTGGCTGTAGTATAGGAATATACCCAGGCATGTTAAATTAAATAACTATTTCGCAACTTTTTTACTGAACTCCCTTTGTATTATTTCTCCAAGATCGGTTGTTTGATTCATTGATTGTTTTGTTTTTTTCATTCAGTTATTTATTTATTTAAAGGAATGCAAAAATTGATTTGGTTCATGTAAATCATATACTGGTCTCTTTAGCGGATATATCCATTGGTTATATCTTCCATTTCTTTGAAATACGAGTTCGCAGGTTGATTTATTCTTAATTTACTCATACCAAATACCTGTTTGCTTCATATTTATCTCATATTTCTTTACAATGTACATGGTCAATACCTTCTCTAGAGATCATGTCTACAGGTTACCCATAACAACTCGAGATTAAGATCTATTAAGAAACTTGTCTAGAAGTTTATCCAGAACATGAGAGGTTTCATCGGTTTAAATAAATAGAAATCCTTATGCCAGTTTATTTTATTTTAAGAAATATATATATATTTATTGACATGAAATTGTAAATGTGAGTAGGTCATGTACCCGTATGCTACCCGTTAGAAGTATACCAATAAGTAATAAACAAGTCACCTGATGAGTGTTCTGCGTTAATATACACAACTAATATTCACTTAAATATGGGCGTATACATCTAAAGTTACCCGTCGAAACGACTGTTAGACAATGTTATGACTTTCTTTCTCGTTTTCATTTCTTCTTTGTCACAGAATGGAACGTTTGTTTTAAAAAAGATAAGAAAAAATGTGTTTTAATAGCGAAAATCTAATGTAGGCTACTAGATGAGTATGTAGGTCTTCCAAGTGTTACCTGTTGACAGCTTTTATATGACACGAGTGTCCTTCCTCGTGTATAAAATACTTCACAATATCAACAGACAAGCGCATGTATACATACGGTGTTTTGTGTCATTTTAACCTGTTAAATTCGGCACGATCATGATCAGGCAAATATTGTAAGTAGACGGGTTTAATTCGTGCATTCGTCTCCGGTTAGACCGAAGGGCAGGTTGACCTTAACAAGCGTCAGATACTTATATTTGATCGATATTAAGTTGCAAGTACTTGCATTGAATGAATATTTGATTGATTAATTGATTGATTCATTTGTTGATTTTTTAACCTGTTGACCTGTTGATTGATTTGTTGATTCATCTATCGATCGATTGATTGGTGTCTCACGACACAATCAGTTATATTTCAGCTAGGCTGTGACGTGAATTATATTGTCCATTTACTTATATCTTATATTTTCTATTTAAAGATAATTTCAACCATTAGCACCCTTGGCCTTAAACAACATAAAAAGTTTAACTGAAAAGGACATACAAAAGTGCTAAAATTTTCAAATATGTTTATATCATGAACATTTGAAAAACTGTATTTGAAAACTTAAGTGACATGTTTAAGATATGCTCATTTTTAGTTTTTGTGAATTTGTGTGGCGAGATAATTGTTCGTTATAAAATAAAATTTCGTTTGCACAATTAAGAACACAGCCGAGCGATATGCATAATAGAACAAAAGGCTCTTTATTGGTGGTTGTTTGTTTCATTTCGGATTAAGCGTCATACACGCGTAATTTCAATTATTTGGCGACGATTTACCACCTTTTAATATATCTTGCTTTAATACGATAGAAACCGACGAGACACTTCGCAAAAACAACACCCAGGCGATTGCCAGAGTCCCGTCGAGTGACTTCTTCATTCGCCTGGACTGACAGAAGGACTCAAACCTTTGACCATCCTTAGAAAATCAGTAGTCTAGCTGGATAGCCACAGAATCAGGGCCGGGGGTTCTTTGTACATAGCTGTTTTCACTCACTCCCTTAATACATTCTCAATTCGTAAGGGGGCGCTGTCAATATGGCAGATAGTATGGCGTTAAACACAAATCAAATCAAATCAAACAAAATTCTGCAACCGTTAAAATACCCACATTTTTATTAGGTATACAGCCGGTTTTCCACCGTACTTAAGTAAGGCAGAACAAGAAATGGAACTACGTCGCCATATACGTGCCATGGAATACCCTTGAATACGTCGTTAACTCCAAACAAACAAACAAACAAGAAGATTTTAATGTTCTAATCCATCTCACAATACAAACATTGACACACTGTAAGAAACGAAGTTTCTTATCCGTTGGACGAAGTGGAATGGTTGTGACTTAGCGATATGCTGGTAAGTATACACCCAATACACTCCGTTAGATTTTTCGTCACAAAAAATTGCACTGATTTTTACCAATTAATTAATCAACATAATATATAACATTTGTGCCAGTCCGTAGTTTTTATTCATTAGTTTAATTGTTTTAGTGATAATCTGCATATCTCATTTATAAATACTTTGACAATTTTATTATTCATTATCTGTTTTTATCAGTGCATTTTTTTGTGACGAAAAACCTAACAATCTAAAATCAAAACAAACACGGCGGCAACCGCTCCCAACGTTTTTTTTTTTCCAAATTTAATCAAACTTGGTATAAAAATCGAGCATTAGTTGACACGTACATAGAAAAATATATCTGCTTCACAACAATAGTAATATTTCATGGACATTAAATTCTCAGAAACGTAAGGCTCGACAGGCCTATTGTTGCGCATCTACTCAATGGGTAGTCTCGCGTGAACCAGACTCTCCTCGCGTTAACTTCGACCACGGCTAGAGGGTCTGGTTACACTACATGTTATCTTTTGCAAAAAAGATTTGGCCCGGTTATCGAACAGTTGCTTTTCTGACGGGACAAATACAGGACGAACAGGACACAATACAGACACCACAAACAGACCAGGGCAACACGAAGCTCCCTCCAACCACCCGCTGAAAGAGTTGAAACAGTTATCAGATTTGTTGATCTGGTTAATCACCGCCGCAGCCACCACAACCACCACAACCACCACAACCACCACAGGCTCCATCATCACCGCCACAACCTCCTGCATCGCCCCCACCGCCTCCATCGCCTCCAGCACAAACACTCCATTCACATCCTCCTCCATCTGTATCATCACCACCGCCACAACCACCGCATCCACCACATCCACCGTAACCACCAGCATCTCTATCATCACCACAATCGTTATTACCATATGCTGCCTCATAATCCATCCCCGAGACATTACTGCAGTCTGCATCTATTCCAAGCCTCCATCCTCCTCCCATCCCAATGCACCCAGAACACTTTCCAATCCTATCGTGTGTTGCATAAAGGTAGTGGTTGATTGGCGCCGAATTCATGTAGCCTGCAGCCAGTACCAGAGCCATGTCATCTGATGGTGTAGACCGAAATAATCTGCCTCTCTTTGACGTAAAAGCCTTAGACTTACCAGGTTTCAATTTCTTAGGACGAGGTTGACAAAGTACATGCAGCAGACCAAAACAAAAAGCAACTGCCAGGTTTTCGGCGGCCTCTAGAAGTTCAGTCTTGATGACACCACTCTTTAAATTAACGGTCATTTTGTTGATATTGACTTCATACTCTGAGGATTCATAGTCTGTCTTTATATTTTCCCAGTTTTGGGAGGCGATTTTGAACAATTTCACCTCTAAATGCCCTGGGTTGCCTCGTTTGCCTGTAAGTCGGTTTGAATGATGTTTACCTGTTAGAGAAATATGAAAATATATGATTAAAACCATATTTGCCATCAGGTAGCTGATAACGATAAAGTACAGTAAGAACTTACCTTTCTTGAACCCGTCCCATCTTCCCAACATAATTCCCCAATCCCCAGCATTATTCTTTATCAGTATCGCACGTTCGCCGACTCCAGATTGAATAGAGGGGCAATCCGATATTGTCTGAAATGAAGAAATTCCTAAAAGGATATAGACAGACTTTCTTCTGATTTTCCTGGTGGATGTTTTATTCTCTGTTCGTGAGACATTTATGTTAGTTTAAGTGCCCGGAGCCTATCGGCAAACGTGCAACATTTATACAAAATGGAATACGGCAACGCCCTAAAGAACAAATGTCAACAAGAAATAAAGAAGCGTACGTATGTAAAAGCAAAGTGGAACAACGAACCAAGATAAATATTTGGTCGTATAAATGCAAAATATTGCAATGAAATTCGAAAAGGGATCGCAGCTGTGGTTTTAAGGTTAGTCTGTCGGCCTTTTAATCCAACTTAGATGTTTCGCTCACGGGTTCGAGTCCGTCTGTGGTCATCAGATTTATGAGTGAGTAACAGGCTGTGGCTCTAGCAATTGCGGAGGTGGATTTTAGGAGGTTTCCTCCTGGTTTCCCATCATATTTAAGCAAGATATAACGTAAAATGTCAACTCCGTCGTCATATAAGTGAAATACCCTTGAGAACGGTGTAAAACCACAATCAAACAAGCAAACATTTCAAATGTCTATCTATAGCAACGTAAGTCAATTAGCTGACAAGCAGAGACCATGGTAAAAGAATCAGGGAATATTTTCTCTGTCATGACGTGACCCAATTCACAGGTGAAGCAGGTGAAATAGGTGAAGCATTACAAAAGGATCTAAAAAGAATCGTTTGGAACAATTCTTACCTGTGACCGAAGAGGTAGTTGATCAGTTCCAATGAGGTGACCAACCACAACCATCTTATCTTTGTAAAACACGTGGATTGCTGACATCATTAAAGGTAAGCTATGAATCGTCCGGCAGGTAAACTGTTTCTTCCCATGATGATCTACCAGCCTGCAATTGACAAATGTTCAATTAACAGAATTTACAAACAGAGAACTAACTGTATCAAGTCAACAAAAATAAAGAGGCAAAAGTTTTACATACCTATGGGTAGCCACATCACAGGCCTCTGCAGGCTCGGATGAAAGTCTAGCCAGAGGTATAGGCCCCCACATCTCCTCTGATGTATAGGCAATGTCAGAAGTCTCGTATATACCTGGAATCACAGTTAGAACGAGAGGACCAAACTTTGGTGGGGTTAAATTAGCTTTGAACTTTATCTTCAGGCCGCCAGAATCACGCAGTGGGAGAACTTTTTCGACAATACCCCCATCTGGAAAAGAACTTTCAATAGTGGGGGTCAAGTCATGCATGACATCACCAGCACGTTTCTTTGAGCTGCAGCAAAATTCTCCTTTAGTTTCAGACAATGAAAACTGTATACAATGAAAGGACGATGAGTCATACTCAAATTTACTGAGCTTTTGCCCACTCCAGCTTCCATCAGGCCCTTTCAGTTTCCCCAGAGTCACAACTGGTGTGTTGAAATTCTTCTTCACAGATATGTGTAGCGATACTTTGCTCCGTCTTTCTGACAGCCCTAGAATGTCAATTTGTTGGAGAGTTACTTTACTGACTTTGGTCGACAACGCCGTAAGCGTGTCTAAACTAACAGTTTCTAATTTTCCATTTGGTGGATACCCGCGGTACATAGCACCAAACATTGCAAATGGTTCGTTAAATGATTTCTTCCATAGGTTCCTCGTTTCAGCATCAGCCTGGCTGAGTTTTGAACCAGGACTCCTGTCATTAACAGAATCATCATGGTTGAAGACACGACCCAGAATCGTCTTTGTGTCTCTCTGATATACCACTGGATGAAGCTGATGTGTGTGCCACATCAGATCTATATCATAGGAAGGCACCAAGAAAACAGATGGAAATTGCTGACGGAGATATAAAAACTTCTGATATCGTTCCAAAGCCTTCGTCAAGAATTTCTGGTCTCTGTAATGCGGTAGGGACACTTCATAGAAAAAGTATTTCTGTCTTGCCATAGCGGCACGGATATCGTAAGAAATCTTTGAATTTGTAGGGGGCAATTTCCCCAAGGAAGCATTGACCTTAAAGTCTGGTGCGACTATTAGATTGAAAGGCTCATTGGAATATTTTTCCTCCCAAAGCAGCTGACATTCACGCAAGTTCAATGCATTGTTTTCAGAAGAAAATAGTTTATGATCTATTAGAGAGCCAGTTATATTTTGACAGTCTTTCTCATAAGCCAAGGGAGATAATAAATGACAGTGCCAAACCCATGCTATATCCAAGGGTGCAGCTAGAGTCCCAGACAGTTCTCGACTTTCTGCTGCAAGGGGGAGCCATAAGTTTTCATATCGCCATATTGCCCTGTCTCTGACATCATCTTTTCGAAGCGCAGGTATTTTGTAGATCGTCTCTAGAAAGTCAAGCTGGTAAAGAGCAGCCTTGGGAAGGTCCACACCAAGATCAAAGTTTGTTTGGACAAAAGCGACCGTTTTCTCCATCATAGAAATTCTTTCACCATGGAACTCTCTGGAACTATCACAATAAGAAAAGGTGGATTATTGCATTTACATTTTCTCTTACATGACGGATATATGCTGATTAGATTCTACAACACCTGAATAAGCGAGCATCTACAGCATATCCAATAGCTTGAAAATAAACTGCAACATATGCCATCAAAAAGTATTAATTGAAATGGATACCGGCAACCGTATTCACTCTTGTAAAAAAGCATTTTTACAGGAAGACCCAATTTTGATACTATTTTAGTGGGTTTGTGTCTGGGGGGCGGAGAGGGGGGTATTTAATGACAGAAATAAGCTTCAGAGAATGCAAAACCCGTTTTTTGATTTCACGAAATGTTTTATTATAATTCGACTTAGATGAGAATAACTGCTAGGAAAAGTTGTCAGAATGTTATCTGAGATAAACTACTTTTTGTTCAAGACATCGTTGATAGTTGTAAAGCTGTAAAAGCTGTAAAGTCCACACTTCCTGGCTAACTTAAACTATTAACTCAGGGCTGGATATATACATAGTTCTGTATCTCTAATAGTCTATCATACAATGTAGCTGTATTTACAGATACAGAGTTAGAATGCACATAACTGTGTAATTTCAAGTTTTTACACTTACCGGCTATTATGGGTTCAATAAGCACTGTCCAATAATGTTTGATTTACTGAACTTCCTGACACATTTTACACGCCAAACGAAACTTGAAATCGCCCAGTAGCCTTGTTAAAAATACGGAAGTACGGTTAAACTATTTGTTGCTAACCTGCCGTTTTTCTTTCGTCCACCCTGACTGTAGACTTGATATTTTAGTATACGGTCTTGTAACGTCCACTTTTTACCTTATAAAAGGATACAGACTTTATTCTATTGGAATATTAAACCTGTATTAAGTCGGTGCGTGTACTTAATTGAAGATTTGAGCCCTACTTCAAATATTGATGTAGGGCAATAACACAATCTAATTGAAATAAAATTTCAAAAAACGCTCCCCGTGTTTTTTGTCGCTACATTGAGATCAAACGCAATCACCCCCCTCCCCCATCCCCTGTAATGTCGATTGGTTTCTCAAATTGACCAATAACAGAGCTGCTTCTCATTTCTGGTTTGTAAAAGCCTAACATTTCCGCCGACATACCGAAGTTTCCCGACTGCGTATTTTGTGTCGGGGAAAAGGGGGGGGGGATAAACTGAGATAACATTCTTCTTTTTTTCAGTAATTGATTTTTATTGACCAACTGACCCGGACAATGCCATTGACAAATAAATTGTAATCAAGCTTTCATTAAAAAAAACACTCACCTGTATTCAGGTATGTCCCGATGTATACAAAACTATGTTCACGTTTTGTAATAACTGATAGTCGACTTCTTGAGAATTACGGGGGAAAATGAATTTTAAAAACTTATCACCCTACGTTTACTGATTGAATACTTTTCTGTTACGTAAAATCTGACTGCAATGCGAGTGAGTTAAGAAACCCACCACAGAATGGCACGACATTTTTTCCTATGGCACCGCATTTTCTGTTTAAAAAATTGCGGTGAAATCTGTTACTCGTGTTCAAACATATACCGTAGTCCAATTCGTTCAAGGCAATTTTCTCTAAACTGATTCTCTGTGAATGGGGTCGGTCTTTGACTTGATTTCGCCTTCTGTTTACGTAAAATTGAATATCTAAGAAAAAGGTCTTTCAATAAACTTCGTATAGCTAAAATTGTAAATTTTTTAATTTGTCTTATAAACAATACTAACCTGTTTTAAATGGATAATATAACTGTACCCAGGAAACATTCTTCACTTGCTTAACAGTGAAATACATTCAGTCGTCATTGCATCAGTTATCCCATGGACAAGGCTATTAGAGTAAACAAAATTAACCCGTTCACACCTGTTTACCTCGAGGCCAATGACCTTTATGTAGGTCATGTATGTACCTTGCTTTGAAGCATGATAACGGGTGTGAGTGAGTCTAGACTTGGAGGCGGAGTACCGCTCTTTCACAGGACAGATGGCTTATATCTTTCCTGAAGTCACCGACCGTTTAAATGCCGATACTAATATAATATAAAGTTCTTATCTGGGTCATGCAGTTAACGTACCCACAGCTATTTGTGTACCTTATTTACGTTCATTTTATCCATACAGCACTCTATTGTCCTTCATATAAACATATCTTGACTTCACCTCGTGTAGCTTCGATTTGACGACGGAGATTTCCAAGGCTAAACAGGCTTTTCAATATTTTTTTAAGGCATTAGCCCTACACACATTCAATACAACATTTTCATAACTTTTTCTGTTTTGAAGTGGAAGTATATCCTTAAATTAGTTTATTTTGTACAGAAAGCTTTATAGAGCTGTTTTCAAATATGTCACGCGCTTGCAGTATGGTGAAATTGTTCATTTTCTCGTTATAGCTCGAGTAAACATATCAATATATGGTAGATGTTTCTTGACACATTATTTATTTCTCAATATATATATTTACACTTTTCAAAAGATATTCCTCAAATTTCTCCTTATCTGTTTAGATAATTCACTTATTATAATTTTTGTTTCAGGGAGATTTTAATGGCAATACAGTTGAAATTTGTTTTAATTTTAAAGAGGTAAAAACTACATCGCATCAAAAGCCTACCATAGTATTATTTTCTACGTATGGTTTTAAAAAGACAATGATAAATTTCCAAACTGTCAGGACCCAAGATTTGGACACTGTTTTGGACCTACTTTCTTTTAGGTTTAATTCTGACATTTGTGTTCAGTTTTACATTTTTGTTCAGATTCACTATGACATTTTTGTTCCGATGACATTTTTATTTTCATTCACACATATATTTTTATTTCAGTCACATCGAAAATTTTGTTTTAGTCACATCGGCATCATTGTTTTCATTCACATTGACAATTACCATTTTTTCTTTTCAGATTCACGTTGCCTTTTTTTCTTTTCAGATTCACGTTGCCATTTTTTCTTTTCAGATTCACGTTGCCATTTTTTCTTTTCAGATTCACGTTGCCATTTTTTCTTTTCAGATTCACGTT
>JAQQZZ010068089.1:7321-22704 GCA_030265115.1 Mopalia vespertina | reverse complement strand
GGGGGGGGGGGGGGGGGGGGGGGGGGGGGTGATCCACCCCCACTCCAACACATATGGATAAGTGTAGCGATTTTGTTGAAAGAAAAGACCTGCTTTAAATTAAACCTTCAGAAGCAGCGTATGAAGTGAGTACTGTTACATTTTTCGAGTGTTCTTTGTGTACCAATCCTCACTGTTATCTAAAAGTGAATTAACCTCATAGTGTGAACAAATGTTGTATTTAGGGAATTTGCCCCAAATAAGTGAAATAACATCGAGCACGATCTTAAACGCCATTCAAACAAAAACAGTACTCGAAAAAGTTATTGATTATTTCATATTTAATAATAACATTTTTCCCCCCTACAAAAATCAGCTTCTCATACGGATGTTTTGGTGATTAATCTGTGGAGAGCTTATAAAGGTAGATTTTCTACCGCTCTCATTTTTAATGATTTAATGCGTTCTCGGTTAAAGTCATTTTTGCATTATTTTTGTAAATTTGCATTAAGCTCTGTTTATCAAATTAATATTACTTAGAAAGCATACTGCTGGTCTCATAGCCAGGGGTTGCTGCTTGGGACGCTAATAAATTCAATGCGCTATTAACACCATATAGGTGAAAAACACTTAAACACGACGTTAAACACCAATTAATCAATTCGACATCTATGGCATATATATAGGCCTATCTCTAATCCGCGTTTAGTAATTTAATCTAGCTATAGCGGCTAATACGCTTTCTTACTACTGGACGCTTCTGAACAGTGGAAGCTATACAGGAGATTCGCTTAATATTACAGGGTTTTTGAAACCATAACCTACAAGAATGATAGATTTACTTGTGTCTTTTCCAAGAATATTTAACGTTTATGTACCATACCGAATTTTTCTCTTTCTGATAATTTTACATCGCTAATATTTGTAGTTTTCACTGGCCTGCATTCCAGTTAGGAAAGTATGTTTCGATCAAATGCATGTAGTCTTTTTTTTAGCGTACGGCGTTTAACCCCAATCAAACAAACAAACAAACAAACAAACAAAATCTTTTCTTAGCATTGGGGTGAACAGTCATTTTTCAAACAGAGCAAAACACTGTGCATTTTATCGTTATGTTTATATGGCAAGTACATCGCTGTAGTATACGTGAAAAACACTATCTTTAAAAAGACTTTGGAAATCCATCCACCAGTTCTCTTGTCCCAGACTTAAAGCATTGCCATCTGGATTAAGTCCATTTCGAAACATAACAAAATGTTATACATTTAAGAAAGTGAGTCAACTTTGAGTCTGGCATCAATCCACAATTAGACAAATTGCACTTTATGAACTGTTTGATAGACTTGATTACTTTGTAATCTATCCATTCGATAAATTATTCCCGTTTTCCCTGCATCTAGGAAATAAGAGGACATGAATCAACATCTACCATGTTTTGAAATCCGACGACATGTCGAGGGTTGTTTGTTTGGTAGACCAGTCTAATGGGTGAGGGGAATCAGCCAACAAAAAATAACCAACAACCATATGATTCAATACAAAGATCTCACATACAGACACGCATCGTGTTGTTTCTTAGCTCTGATATGTTCATGACAACAGGAAGGCCCCGACCGACCGACCGTCATAAAGAGGTAAACAAACAATGAAAACAAAACGCTAGCAAACAGTTTAACGAATACAACATCATTTATTTGACAGCGGATGGACAAAAATATAACAATACCTTTAAACAAACTTTCAATACTTCAAACAGACATCTTAACAATGTTAATATTTTCTGTTGTATTTAGAGAAAACTTATCTCAGATAGATATAAAGATATATAATATTTAGTTCATTTCTTATGTTACATATTTACAACAGGGGCAGCGGGTTCAGTGTACTTTTTACTTATCCAAGAGCTAAGTCCTTTTAACGTTTCCGGTCTTCATACAAATCTATACGTGTATTTTCGTTTAGACATTGAATCATTGGTCGGCGGTGTATTCCTTTTGTCCGGCGGTGATTTGGTCGGTCACCCAGGCATACAGCTCATTCCAAGCATCCTCGTTGGAACGATTAAAGGTACTGACAGACGCTGACATCTTGTCCACCATAGCACGGCCCAAATACTGTAGAAAAAGAAAAACAAAAGACTCGTTATTTCCACTAATTTTAAAATGGTATATGTTTCTTTATTTCGGCGTATGTCGCAACTTAAGTCATTTCCCTCATATAGCTGTGTACCAAACCAATATAATACGGAAACCAGCTCGGTGCCACACATAATGGCAAGATACAAGGCAGATACAGGACGCAAATCGTGGTTCAATAAACAAACTTCTGAAATATCATTGGGTGACCTGCATGTTCGAAAAGAATAAGAGATAAAAGAATCTCCCACCAGCCAGTTGCAATAATTTTATAACAGGTACATTTTGACGATAATAATTCCGTTCTGATAAAAAATAAGATATGTTGTAAGCCAATTATTAGTTAATCTTTGTATGCTACAAATGATTGGTTGCGCTCGACATACCAAGACTAATACGTTTGATTTGACGTCTCTGGCGGATAGTAGGCCTAGTTGTTATAATTAAAACTAAATTAGCAGCGAGTACTTACTGGGAAATATTCCGCTGGAATGTTGTATCCCTGGGTTCCATGACGACCACCAAGTTGTTTTAGGATGGGAACAACATCTTCCAAGTTGTCCAAATTCTCCACAACCATACCCAAGTATTTGATAACTCTAGTCACGTGGAAGATCACGCGAGAGTTGTTCTGGAACTGACCAGCAGCGGTTCCACGAGCGAACTCAAACTTGTCCTTGGTACGTGGGTACAGCTCAAACAATCTACAAAAATGTATGAATAAAAATGAAAATTTTATTATTGCTAGTAAAGATTGATTGTCAATGTTTTTTTTGATACCTCTGGTTTTCAATGACATGTTATTATTGATGACCCTAATATAAAATACACAAGCCACATATATCGTACAAAATGCAATGTGAAACACTTGTTAAACTGTCAATAAATCCGTTGACAACTACCAGCGGTACGAAATGTTACCTGAGGAAGAGTTGAATGCCTGTCTCCGTAGGATCTCCCTGAACATAACTCGCCCAAGCAGATCGGACCAAGTTCTTCTGTCTGTCATCCAATCGGGGGTAACGTCCCTTCTCGCGGAATCGGACGCACTCAAAGAGTCTGGAGAAAGAATGTACCTTTTATTAAAAAAATCTTCTCTTACGGGTAAAAATATTTCAATGTTACACAGCCAGATATAGAAATTTAAATGACTTGCCAAGGGAATGGAATATAAAGCCTTGTTAAGTGCAAAAAGTGTAGAGCTTTAATTTACTATAAATAGTTCACGTGGAGAATTACAATTATTCGACAACATCATGGCTGATCAGATGATAAATTGTTCACGTGGAGAATTACAATTATTCGACAACAGCATGGCTGATCAGATGGCTTTTCTGTACAATGTGATTGGATACAGAAATATAAACTGTTTAAACCGGTTGATACTTACTGGAGGAAAACAGCCTCGGCCGTCTTGTCTATATGACTGTGAGACTAAAAAAGAAGAAACAGCGACATAAGTAGTCTATTTGGAATTATGGGCGGGATGGTTACAACTATTATTTTAACAAAGATACTAAGTCGTTAATCATGCGAGGAATACGCTTTCCGAGAAATGTAAGACATAACGTATTACCAATATTAAGCTATAGAGGTGGTTTAAAATGCATAGAAAACAGAGGCTAATCGAAGTCAGGTATTTTCTGTAAATTGTGATACGGTATTCTCCATACTTAGTTCTAGGCTAAATAAAAGGCAGCATGGACAAAATGTATGTCTATTTTTGATCGAAGATAACATGACCTGACATATATTAACCGTGATGTCAACTCCAGCTCTTCTAAGTTAGTTTCTAGGTCAAGCCTAGCTCTGTTATATTTATTTAACAATTTCTAAGGTTGTAGATATTTTATTTTTCTAGTAACAGCCTTAATTTTAAATATCAGCGTATTTAAACTAAACTCAGCAAAGGCAGACTTAGGGAAGCATACATTGCGGTGTTTCTTGGTTTGACCTGGTACTTATTCAGACAATCTTGAAGACTGACTCGTCCTGGCAGCGAACCCAAGAGTCCTATTGGCCCATCGACTACGCGGCTTACTTTAAGGGTCGTGGGTTCGACTCCCGGACGAATTTCACCCTACAAAAGTGTTCGAACTAGGATTTGTTTAAATTAAGAAAGTGTAATACCAAAATAAAGAAATTCTGTTTACAAATATAAACTAAAAAGTTAAAATAAAAAGAACTAACCATTTTCCTGCACAAATCCGCTGCCCAGCAAATGAAGTACAAAGATGTTCTGACTCTCGGTGAGAAGTGAAGCCAGTCTGGTGAATGGGTCTTTTAAAGTCTTCCTGGCCACGCCCACCTGTATCGGTTGACTAATCACAGGGCTTCGGTTCTCCTAAAATCCATGGAGTGTATTTTTGTAGCATGCACTATTGCCATGTAAACTATCTATTGTCTTCATGCCATGGACATGGTAAGATGGGCAGGGCGTTCCGCTTCGAGACTTCTTAGAATCACGAGCTTGCAAATTCAATACACGTCAACAAATACTCCCTGGACAAATTCACTGAACCTTAAACAACATGTTCACCGGTATAAGTTTTCCAGGCTGTCTTGCAATTTGCATATATTTTGGATGCAAATTTTATCCTAAACGGCACATTTTAACTAAAGCAAGAACTGGATGTTGAATACATATGTGAATTAAACGTTTGCTTGTTTAACGCATTTATCACCCGTGTATTTGTCTAAAAAACACATTTCAAAATATAGTACGCACCATTGATATCATATTAATAAGTTAATAACTTGGCTAAAGTCTAGTCTTTGATATGATACAAAAAGGCTTGTCTATTGACTGTTTCAACATAACAATAATTAGATAGATTGTGCAAAAGATCGCACAGACTTTAAATGACCTCCTCAAAAAAGTCCTAAATGTCATTTGTTAAGATGTGCTGAGTTCTCATACAAGTTGTTAGCATCCTTCTGTTGACACCACTATGATTAGATGTCATAAAAGAAATATCAACGATTAATTATAATATTGTCAATGTTACTTTGTTAGCTGTGATAAGCTCATAAACAACGTATCTCCTCTCTTATCATACATATATAGGCTTACACACGTATAGGAGATCGGTTAAGACCTGGCTGTGCAGATGTGTCTTTAAATCAAACTGATTGTTTCTTTTGTCTAATATCTACTTTTCTGCGTTTGTTGTTGTCTTGTAACTTAACATGTATAACGTGCATGAAAATAGTGTATTTACGCCTGCTATTCCCAAAGTTAACAGGCGTTGATTAGTTTTGAGGTCCATAATTATCCATTTTAAGATATAATTTTTGAATGGGAATGCTAAAGTTAATAATATATGTTATAATTCTAACGGTGTAATGTTTGCTCCTCAGATAAACATCCTAACTGTACGAAGCAGAAATCGCTCTGAGTACTCAAAGGTGGGAAATAACCCCCAATATCATTAGAACTAGAAAACAGTTTCAGGAAATTTCATGTATATCGGGACGGATGGTATAATGTTGTATAAGGCCAGCTGAAATGGCATAACTGTAAAACAGTACAGACTGCACATTTTTTTACTCAAATTTTTAGTTTTAATCATATTTTACATATAAAAGATAGGGACAGAAGCAACTTTGTAAAAGGATGCATGTTTGTTTTGTAAAACTATAGAATATATTGTTGCAGGTACCATTTCTTTGCTGTCCCTGGGGCAAAGTAGCCCACTCAGGTGGAACAAACATAATGGTGAAAGCATGTCTTATTAGTTTCTGTCAAGTGCTCCCAACATTTGCAGCCACATTGAATTGAACAACAGTCAAACAGACACCATCGCCCCAAATACGGTTATGTTGCCTCGGGTATTTATTTTATTTCTTGAGAAAGAGAAGTAAGAAGCTTGTCGTTTTACAAGTTATGTGGAAGTTTAAAACTAATTAAAATAATAGATTTAAACAATCTTCCAGACAATATAGCGAATCTATGTTTAATGGAGGGGTGTCGACTCAGTTGATTCAACCCATTCTAAAATATAATCGATTCTTCTTTCTACGTCGAGTCATTGACTCTAAGATACACCTGGGCCATCTTGTTTTGCACTTGTTTTATTTGCTGATCTGTGGCATACGTCGCCCCAAATATTGGCGGAAATTAATGTGCGATGGCCTGGCATAGCGCACGAGAGTTGTCTTAGTCTCGTCCACTATAGAAACTCGCAAGAAAACGATTGGGTTCAACCTAGTCAGAGGGGCTCAGACGATAGTTTTTGAGTTAATCTCTGATGGGCAAAAACGTCAGGGCAACTCGGATTAGGTTCAACCGTGCCTGTTCGACTGTTTAAATGTGAGCCGTTACAACAGTGACATCAAAACCTTCCTTGATTCATTTGCAGTTTATATAGCATTGTCCCCTCGCTATATCGAGGGGACAGGGTCCGAAAATGCTGTGATTTCTCACACAAACCAACTTGAATTGACATTTTTATTAGAACGTTTCAAAAACAAACATCAGTACTGCATAATCGTGGCTATCGGAATTTGTTGACAAAACTTAATTTGGATGACAGTGTCTCTTTAAAAAGAAAGAAAGAAAAAAAGAAAAAAAGAAAGAAAGAAAGAAAGAAAGAAACTCAAAAAGGATCGCATCATTTATTTCGGAACTGAGGTGAACTACATCCTTATTTGAAAATGGATAAATGATATGCATTCATAGCAATAGTGCAAGACTGCAAATTAAAATTAAAATAGGGGAGTAACATGGTAATTTCAGCTAGACTTTCTAGTTCTGTGCGTTCCGTGTCACAGTGACATAGCAAACCAGTTAATGTCAGGTTACAATCTATAATTGAGTAAGTTTCCATGTCTTGAAAGCCGACTTAACCTGACCCAAGGCTATTGTACCGGAGCAGGTCTTTGTAGTAGACCTAAAGCGCTTGGGGCCTTTTGCGCGAAGAGCTATGTATCTTTTTCCGCTATTAGATATCGGAATGCCATTTTGACAGTCCACCTCTAATATACTATTAGCGATTGAATCAGGTGTTAGCGACACATAGTCTTTTGAGCAACTGGACCCAGTATGTAAATGTGAGTCATTATTAGCTCCTATCTAACATACAAGTCTTCTGTCATATATGAAAGAAATAAGGCATGGCTGTGGGCAAATTGCATGGCATTACAAAGGTTTGTTTGCCTTAACTGTTCTTCAACTGGACATATATTTGTGTTGAGAATTATTTTTTTCTGTCTCCATAGTCACTCCTCACGATGGCTGTTTTTCTTATACTGAAATCCTATCTCTGGTTATAAAATATGTTGGTCT
Source organism: Mopalia vespertina (assembly GCA_030265115.1). Lineage (NCBI taxonomy): Eukaryota > Metazoa > Mollusca > Polyplacophora > Chitonida > Mopaliidae > Mopalia > Mopalia vespertina. The sequence goes on along the minus strand of JAQQZZ010068089.1, from coordinate 15,303 downwards.
CAACTTCATGTTAATTATGCCATCTATAACTATAGGCCTACTTAATGTGAAAATTGAACTACTTAATTCGACAGTGACCATAGATTCTCGTCATCGTGAGATAGCAATCTTTATCCGCAGTAACTGTCCGTATATTAAAAGCAGTTGAGTGTGTGCATCAACGCGGAACACCTTGCTTACTTGACCTGACCCGTGGTTAATGCATCATGACATTTCTTTGATGCGTGAGGCCTACATACATTATCATGCTAGCGATTAAGGCCTTGTTACGGTATATGAAAATGATGGCTACCCTAGACTTATTCAATTTACTGTACTTCTTGTTTAAATTAACATAGAGCATCGGTTGAAAATTAACCTTTTCTGTCACCATTTTTTCTTAAATGGAAAAACTGCATTTCACCGGTAGTTCAGGTTGCATTTTGTTAAAAGGTTATGTTGGTCTAAACTCCTTGATAGCTGGGTCTATTTCATCAAAGTCTACAATTATAGCAGATTCATACACTGTAAACGATGAGCCAATTTGTCACATACTTAAGGAAATTTCAAGACTATTGATATTTGTTTAATGTTTAACATTGCCACGTTTAAATAAAGCAAACTATAAATGCATGAAGCAACATGCGTTCTCAGTATTGTCAAGTAGGTCACAATCCACGGTAAATCAGCAATAAAATCAAAACACTACTTTTTTATTCTACTTTTACTTTTTGTCTTGTTTATTATAAAGCGTGGTAACGGTTGTAGAGATATTGTCAGACAAACGACTATTTTGTACACGCGGACGGAGAGTGAGGATGCTAAAAGCTGTTCCTATCGCGTAAATGTAAAGTAAAAAATGCTAGCTTCAGACACGGACTGGAGAGTACGATCAGATGATTAATTGGTTATTCTTTTTACCATATTTATTCATAATTTTTGTGCAGTATTGTAGGAAATACTAAATATGACTAACGTAGGTATTACTGGAATATCTAGCTACTTTCTTGATTACAACCTGAGGTGTATATGCCGCATGCTTCGGGGAGTTTTACAGTAAGCATGCAATTATGTAAGCGCTGATCGCAATGATGAATGCAGTTATCCGTAAAATATTGAAAGGGTGTGAGTATGTGAGGAGGCGGGTTTCAAGGAGAAAGACCCTTTCCGCTAGAACAGACCAGACTAGGCACTGGCTACAGTAACAATGCAGTATTTGATGCAGAACCAGTTTGTAACAAACCAGAGCTGTTTGATTTGCTAGACAACACTGGCGGGTGTGTTCAGGAACTCTTTAAAAGAACTTTTCAACCCGAATGTCTTCACTTCTCCTTGAGGGTCAGAACGTGTGTTTATTGTTTTTGTTGGGCAGCGGATCGGTGCAGAAAAATGGTAAGTTTTGTGATGTGCTTCTGATTTTTAATTGACACATGCATTGCCCAAAAATTAGGCATAGTTGCCTTGTGGCACAAACATAGGTGTAGATTAAGTAAACTAATTCCACTTGTTGGTTAAAATGATATGATCGCTTGAATTAGTGCGGCCGTGTCCATTCTGAATTCGATTGGCTCGAACAAGACACTGTTTGCAGTCGTTGAATATGTTTTAATTCAACATAACTTTAATGTAAAATCGTGATAATCAGAATGTGTTGACGATATGTCACTTTAAAGGAACGTGCCAATTTAAGTTTATAAAGGTTTTTGCATGAGACAATTCTATTTTAAGAGTATTTTTTGGCCATTGGTTATGCGACTATCATGCCTCCTGGCTCCCAAGTACTGTCATGTCTACAGATAAATCAGTTATGGATTTGTTTCAGTAGAAAGTATATAAATTTATGTTTAAACCATAATGTTTTTGAATACTATTGAATAGTATTTGTTTATTTGTTAGTGCGGTATTTTGGAGCCATGTTAAGCCACACAGTTGGCGTCAGAAAACAACGAATTACATCACTATATGAAGCGTAGTATTTGTAAAATATTTTGTTTTTCTTCTCTAGTCTCAAAGTCACGTTGAAAAGACAGCTGAGGACGTGTTTCTCCAGTAAGTATGATGTCACCGTAACGTCTGCGTTTCACCGTTGTCTGAAAACAATTCTAATTTGCTATAACCTTTTAGTTAGACTTTGTTCGTTGTTTCCTCTGGTGGTAAATATATATAGATCGTTGGCGCTGAACTTTACTCGTATTTCAAGCATTATTTTCTTTTTACTACAATTTCTCAACAATTGGTCATTTCATTTTCATTCCAGTGCCCAGTGTTTGTCTTAATTACTTATGTTTTGTACTAATTTTGTATGTAGACTCTTTGAATGCGTCCGATTCCGTGAGAAGGGACGTTATCCCCGATTGGATGACAGGCAGAAGAACGTAATTCGATCCGCTTGGGCAAGTTATGTCAAGGGAGATGCCACTGAGACAGGAATTCAGCTTTTTCTCAGGTAAAGAACGAAGCAGATGAGTGCTATTTTGAATGTAATCCTGGCCAAGATTTCCAAAACTGTTATTTGGATGGCGATTTAGCAATTTGACGCCGTTTTATTAGTCGACGGCAACATATTTGTCTTAGCTATACTTCCCCCAAAGTCCCAAGCAAAACATAGTATTACAATCTTTAGTAAATCAATCAGGCTGCAATTAAAATATCAGACTAACTGTAATTTCATACCTGGTTAAAGAAATATCTGTAGTATCGCCATCGAGCTCGGTGACTAATGGTGACTATGGTAAATGGCGTTCTATAAGTATGACTCAATTATTACATTAAAGCTTTTCCAAAATCACACCTGACGTTTAAGTTATCAACTTTAGTTAAGAAAACCCTTTTTGAAATTTTGAATTGCAGATTATTCGAACTGCACCCAAGTACCAAGGAAAAATTTGAGTTCGCTCGTGGAACCGCCGCTGGTCAGTTCCAGAACAACTCTCGCGTGATCTTCCACGTGACCAGAGTCATCAAGTACTTGGGTATGGTTGTGGAGAATTTGGACAGCCTAGAAGATGTCGTTCCCATTCTGAAACAACTTGGTGGTCGCCATGGAACCCAGGGATACAACATTCCAGCGGAATATTTCCCTGTAAGTTGTGTTTATATATATCTTATTTGAAGAGAAAGCCAATCTCGCTTGCCTCTACCGGGATTCAAAGACGGGTCTGGCTATAAATATACATATCTCCCTGTCTCTGCGAGTTTATCTAGATCATCATATGACTCTTCGGTTTTAATTAATCGTCATCCCTGTGCCAGTGTTATTATTTTTTAGAAAAATATATCTCCTTTCAAATAATTAGAATCTTATTCTTAAAAGGCATTCAGTGTCAATTTTCCCCAGTTTTAGTATCGAGCCTATAAGCTACTTCATCATACTGTAGGCTCTATATAGATTCATAATAGTTTCCTCTTTCAACAGTTGGTTTTATCCTTCTATTTAAGGCCTCAAATTTCTGCTTTAGCTTCGTTATTAAACGTGTATTTCTTTCATCGTCGTTATACTTCTTTCCATGTGTGTACTGGTGAAAATGTTTTCCGAACTGTGTGTTTTTTCCTCCCTGTCAGTATTTGGGGCGTGCTTTGGTAGACAGGATGTCAGCGTGTGTGACCACCTTCAACCGTGGTAGCGAGGATGCCTGGAATGAGTTGTATGCCTGGGTCACCGAACAGATCAACGCTGGACAGAAGGAATACTCCTCAAACATGTGAAAACCTACAAATTATGGAATGTTTAAAAAAATCCGGAAATGGAAAATGGATAATGTTCTTTGTTAAGTGAAAGAAGAGAGACCCGCTGCCCCAGTTGTAAATATGTTACATAAATATTATCGTTTTATCTTCTATTATCTGACGGACTTTCAATAGGTATAACAGAAAATGTCAACGTGTGTTGACTTGTCTATTTCAAATTGTGAAAGTTCGTCAGAATTTGTTTTATCTTATCCGCTGTCGAATAAATGTTGTTAAAACTAAAATGTGCATTTGTTTTTTTACATTTATTCATTTGATAGAAATGGACATATTGGCCGAAAACCTGACGTTACTCTTTTGAAGTATGTCCCTGTCTGTATGCATATATCACAAGGCTTGGTCATGAGCAGAATGTATGATTTCATGGGGCTGTACGTCGTATCTCTATATATTGTATAGTTTATAAGATACGTATTCGCATCTAGACCATGCAGTCTAAAGTCGCTAAAACTAGTTTAAGACTGGTATTAAAACATAAGAATATTGTTAAAACTGTCTCAAAGTTAAACCAGATTTAAATTATGGTTAAGACTAGTTTAACTTTAAAGCCTAGCTTATGTCGCAGTTACGTCGAGTGAGAACTAGTTCTGATCAGTTCCAGTGGACTAGTTGTCGATCGACGGCAACTAATCAGTCATAGCAGTGAATGTGACATAAGCGCATCTGCGTCCAGTTGCAGATAGTAGCGCATGTTCTACTTTCTACGTCCAGTTGCAAGTAATCGTAAGTAGTTCCAAGTGATCACAAGTGACATAAGCGCTCGTACGACTGTTAAGGCCAATTCACAACGGACGCGACGCGACTGTCGCGCTTCACGAAAATAATGTAAAACACTTCTTTTTATGTAATAAAGTTAATACTATAAATGCTACTGTCGCCTGTTCTCTAACGTAACATTGTGACGTTATTCGTTTGCACTGTGACGTCATTGTCAAAGCGAGTCAACCAATGTTAAAGCATAGGAATGAAGCGTGCAGCCAACTAGTTCCAGTGAGTTGCGTCTAGTTTCTGACGTGTGAGTTGTTTTGTGACATAAGTTCACAGTTGTGGTCAGTTGCCGTTAGTTATATCGCTTTCACTTCGCCTCTATTTTGACGATGCATACGAACGCATGTCAATTAACCACGTCACATAGAGGTGGTGTCATTAGGACGTCATGTGTCGAATAACGTTACGCTAATTCACGTCATAATTCGAATAACGTCGTATTGTTTCCAATTGACCTCTAAACTTAGGAAAAAAATCAAAGTCATTAAAAAGTAGAAGCCGGCTTAATTTTCTGTCCGTCTGAATGCAAGCTAGAAAAGCAGAAACCAGACTCGAAGAACGGTTGATATTGAAGCCGGCTTGACTTTCGCCGTCTGAACGCAGTATTAACTGGGGACGTATTCGTGTGTTTGAAATTAGAACAACTCTGTGATCAAATAACGTCATGACGTAAAAAACGTGAGGCTTCATCATCTTTGGGTGTTCACCAATGACGTCGTTGATGACGGTTACGTCAGGTTATTCGCGTGAAAGAAATGTGGAATGTGCTGATCTCAAATCTTACACGTTATGTAATTCTAGGTTGCCAAGGAAACAACAAAATTTATTGCATTGGGGGATTTTTGAAATGATAAGACCGGTCTTGTCTGTTTTCTCTTTGGTCTTAACTAAAACCGTTCTTGAATTAATTTGAGCAACTGTCTTACGTACTAAGATTAACTAAGACTTACGGAATGAATTTTAAGTCTGGTTTAAATTTAACCATTTGTTGAATCCATTTTCACATATGTTGAATTATATTTCACGTGTATAAAAAAGGTCATCCTGGTATCATTTTTATCATATGTTAACTTATTTTTACATAGGCCTATGCAGAAAATAATTCTACATTGTAAAAAGAACTTCAACCGAACTGGAAATAGTTGTAACTTTTTGCATCCGGATGATAAACTGTATTTACATTTTATGGAAGAACATGTAAGAAAAAAAATGTAGAATTAAAAAATAAGTGGTTCTCTTGTGTACATTTGTAAAATAAATGCTGGCAATGCAGCAATATTAAATTACAAATGAAAAAATAATGAAAATGGTTTAAATTGACGAGAATATCCATTTAAAGGAGGACATCTGCATCGTGACAAAATAAATGTAAATCAAGTCAGCATATGTAGGACACTGATATAAACGCCCTATTACGGCACACCGTTATATCACTTGTATTATAATAATAATGGTTTATTTATGAAGAACACGAGGGGCCATTAGCCAGAATACATAATGTTATAACGCATGCGTATATCTGAACATTTTTTGAATATTCACCGGCGCTTTCAATACATAAAACATGCAATCCCGTCGTGCAAATTAAATTGAATGGCGATCATTGGAGTCAAATTGCCACCATCCTCCACGTTGGTGATCATGTGACAAGCAGACGTAGTCTGGTACCCTGTCCCTAAGCTAGTACATTAGTACACTCGTTAATATTGTTAATAACTAGTGGAGTTTAGGGACGTTGTTGTGATGATGAGATGGAGACAAGCATCATAACAGAGGCGACAAACATAAGACATGGTTTCTTTAAGAAAGATAGTATCAACAATATTTGTTATATTGGGAGAAAAACGTATACGAATAAAATATAGTGTAGATAATTATTCGTTATCCGTTGTGGGATAATAATGCGACTTGCAGAATAATAAGCATTGAACTTACAAGTTACATATAAATGAATGAATTACCAGTACGGATCGTGTACACGATGAAGGTAACATGGTGACAAAGTTCGAAGTCTCGACATCTTTGATATACTGAATAAGACATTTGAGGGCTCCTTTTCTGTACAACAAATAGTCTGAAAGTACACTTCTTTATTTATTACCTTGTTAACCATGATTTGTAGGTCAGGCAGATTGTATTGTGGATCAGAATAGAGATAAAATTGTAGCAGGTATCGCTGGTATTGTCTTGGTGCCTGCGGAAAAGACATGGTTTTGTATGGCAAGGCAATGTACTCCAATCAGGTGGAACACCTATAATGCTGAAAATAGGTCCGGCTGTTTTCTTTCACTACTATTACCTTGTTTAATCGTTAGAGTTTAAAGAATACAAGGTTGGAATTTAACGAAAAACAAAAAACGTAAGCAACATTTCATAAAATACTTGTGAACTGAGGTGAAATATATAATTTATTGCATGGATAAAATTGATGCCTTCATAAGACATTTTAGAGAAAACTAGTATTATACAATTGTTTGAGTAGCTTCAAAATGTCTGTGGGAATTTTGAGTTCTTCATGCTCTATGGATTTTCAACATTGGCCATACATTTGCGTCATCATGAGATATCAATCTTTATCCGCAGTAGCTGTCTATATGTTGAAAGCAGTTGAGTTTGTGCATCAACGCGGAACACCTTGGCTACTTGACTTGACTCGTGGTTAATGCATCATGATATTTCTTTGATGTTTGAAGCATAGGACTGCATACATACGTGAAAGCGATTAGGGCCTGTTTACGGGAATACTGGTTTAAATGAAAATGATCGTTACCTTATTATAATTTAGTTTTCCTGCGTTTACTGTGTTTCGTGGTCAAACTAAACATATAACGCGGGTTGACGATGAACCTGTTCAAGGCGAATGATATTTGTTTTATGTTTAACAGTGTCAACAGTTTTTATCATAGTTTTGCTTACACCCCCCACCCCACCCTCCCCACCCCCACCTCCACACACACCCCTATGTTCGTTCTATTTTGTCGTGGCGGCTATTACGCTTGATGTAAGCTGCGTTCACTTTTGGCTGATTGATTGGGGCTTATTTAGCATATTTATTCATTAATTATGTGCAGTATAATATAAAATATGGATAAATAACCTGATTTCATAATAAATGTGGATAACTTTAGTTTTACTGGAATATCTGGCTACTGTATTGATTACAACCTGAGGTGTATATTCCGCATGCTTCGGGGATTTGTTTTTTTTACAGTTACCATACAATTAAGTAAGCGCTGACCGCAATGTTGAATGCAGTTACCTGCTATACATTAAAGGGTTTGAGTTTGTTGTGAGGCGTGAGTCAAGGAGAAAGACTTAAAACTGTCCGCTAGACCAGACTAGGGACCACTTTCAAACAATATAGTAAAACACATTTCGTCATGCTAAACTATAGGCGTAAAAATATAGTACAACACATTTCGTCATGCTAAACTATAGGCGTAAAAATATAGTACAACACATTTCGTCATGCTAAACTATAGGCGTAA
>JAQQZZ010068068.1:9448-22709 GCA_030265115.1 Mopalia vespertina | reverse complement strand
GCAAGGGCTAAGGCAGAGGGGTGTCCACCCATCCTTTAGGCACCCTGAATCAAACAATTGCGGCATTTGGACACCCTGTTTTAAGAAACTTTGACATGCAGGAGATAGGGAAACTGTAAAAATTGGACACCGAGTTACTTAAAAAGTGAAGTAAAATGACAGTTTTTGGACACCATACTTTTGATTTCTGCCTAAACCCCTGCCTGTGTGCATTCTTATTTTCTTTCAAAAATAAACACTCACCTGTTTGACAAAACTGGCCTTCAAAGTCTGTTCTTGAGCAATCGCATTGTGCACCGTTGTCACGGGACACACAGATTCCACCATTTTGGCAAGGGTGATTGTTCTGGTCACACTGATCTTCTTCAGAGTTACGAATTCCCTGAAAATCCACCATTATTGGTCGTTCTTTTGGGCTGCCACAATTTGAATAAAATATGTTCCTAATGGCTCCACGAAGTCTTGGTTCGAACATAACAGAAGGTAGCGCTAATGTACTTAACACAGCACTGTATTCAATAGGCATCCCTCCGAAATACACGTCACTGTTTTTATCCACTTTTCCAAATGCAAATTCAGCGCCTTTTGATGAACGTGACTGTGTAATCTTGTCAACAACTATTGTGGTTCGCTGATCAGCACGCTTTATTTCCACCTTGTGCCACTCAAGGTCGTTAAGGTCATGGCCTGCGGTAAGTATGACCGTTCCATCTCCTAAGTTGAGCCGTAATCTTACAATTCCTCCAACAAGTTTAACTTCGAAGAAATCATACTTACCGCCATCGTCTGTATACATTAATAATCCATTAGGTTGGTCTGTTTTAAATTCAAAACTAATTGAGCCATTGAGGCAGGGATTCCATTTACTGAACGCAGCGTAAGAGGTCTGTGACCCTTCAAGGTCAAATGATAGGCACAAGTGCGATAAAGTCAGCTGGAGAACAATAACAGCAATGTAGCGCAGCAGCCCCATGCTGCTAAATGTACCTTCTGCCATGATCCAATTAAACTTTCCAACTCACTTAGGACAGCAAAAGAACACCATGGAAAACAACAACAACAAAATTGGTAAAATAGAAATCCGTAACCTAAGCAGCACTCCAATTTGGATAATCCTTGAGGGCAAAAAAATACTGAAAACCTATTGTATTATGGGGAATATGTCAAATATCCACTATGGGACAGCACCATATAAGTCATCTTCAATCACGTCCACTCATCATAACACTGTCATATTGGTTATCTGAAAACAGACAAAATAATTGGGGTATTAGAAATTCAGTTTAATGAGGATTTCTTACATGGTTTCATGCCATAAAAGATAACGCTTTATGCCATTGCCCATAAAAAATTGGAAATGTATTTTGTGTTTGTATATTGTACAGTTTGTTATCTTCTAATGGTGTGAGAGATATATGATATATGTGTGTACATCTTAAACATGCAAACTAAGGAGACAAAAACAGCAAGCTTGTGCCTCCAGACAAATATGCCTTAAATCAGACAGATATATGAACAGGAAATTGAAGATTTAGTGCCCCTTATATAAACTTACAGGATATATCTTCGTGTACAAGAAACTACACAATGTGAGATGGCATATTCCCTGAACAGGATGCCTTAAAAATCATAAAATTTACAAATTCAATATAGAGAAATTTCATATGGTATCACGGGACACAAAATTCCAACAGTCACAATACAGCAATGATGTACACATGTTGGGAAATGGAATGCGTAAAAAGAGTTGCGGTCGGATCACGACAAGAACGGCTTGGGACTAAAAACTGTCCCGGAACCAATCCGTCACAGCACACCTTATACCGAGTTTCGTTGAAGCAGCTAACACGACAACGAGCCTATCAATCAATCCCCGTCCAACGCTCATTTCTTTCTCAGCCGTTGAACCAGTAATAAGTTTGCCCCAAAGCCATATAGTGTGAATGCCTTAGTATGCATACAGTTGTCATGCACAGAAACTGACAATCCTACCCAACCAATCAGATCATTCAGGCAAAAGCCTTAATATTGCAGATTTAATAACCAAATTCTCAGTCTTAATTTCAGTTGACAGATTTCACAAGCATATTTAAAGACCCAAAACAGGGTTCACAAATTTCACATTCGCCGACATTAAAATGAGTCACATAATAATCTTCTAAATCTAAGATTGAAATACTGATGACTGCCCCTCCCCCCCTCTCTAATCCTCAATAAATCACACAGATTAAATTAATCCTCAATCAATCGAACAGATTAAAGTTAATCTATCAAATAGAATTTATTTGTATATCATGAATTAATCAAAAATTGTCTCTTATGAAGGCTCATGTAATAAATGGAAGATTTTTAAGTGCAATGAACTCTTCCTCTGTTGTTATTAAAGACAAGGTCATCAACACCCATTAGGGAAACGGGTAGCTAAGTGGGCATCTGAGCAAAAAACCACGAATACAAGAACGGAAACCTGCGAACGCCGATCACAAACTTATTATGATGAATTAGCACTATTGCTATGATACAATAGCCTTTGACATGTTTTATACCGGCTTTGTGGTTTCATTACATCCACAATTCATGGTGCATGGTAAAAATATTGCTAATTAAGCAATTTCCAACTTGACAATTTAGTGAATTTACCTTCCTAATGTGTGACTGGTAGAGATTACATACATGCTCGGATTGAGGTCAAATGTTTTGGTATCAAGATTTTGAAATAGAAAAAAATGCAGGTACATATTTTGTATCAATGATTTTGAACTATTATATACATGTATTTATTTCTGAATAATGAAAACTTTTTTTAAAACTTGCAAACTAATAAAAAGTGCATTCTCAGGAACAGCCAGTCTTGTAAAAGAAAAAGAGTAAAAACATTATCGTTTTGAGTCAACATTCCACAAACAAATTACTTTTTGTTGTCAACTGTTATGAGGTTAAATGAACTCTTAGATATTATAACCTTACTTCTTTTACAATATTACATGTGTATTGCTGCTTTATTATCCATTAAAATATTTTGCCTACAGAAATGAACATTTTTAACAGAGAAATAGAGTGAAGAGACTACCCAGCTGTACAATTAACACACATTTTATCTCCTTATTGCGGTAAATGAGGTCATTCGGGCTACTTTTTTCTCACCTGTAGCCTAATTCTATGAGAAAACTGTCATTACATGTATGTCATGAATAAGCAATAAACTTAACATAAAATGCACAAATATTTTGATGTAGGCCTAAAGTAAGAAATGTAGGCTTTTATTAGTTTTTATTGGCCAGGTATCACTTTCTTTTGTCTTACTCACTTTCTGATTACTTACACTGTTAAGACTTGTATAGAACATGTCCAGAGACAAAGAATAAACTATAACTGATGTAAACGTGTATGAATTTGATGTGTTAAGGCTTAGTCCGCAGCTATGAAACAATTTATTGCCCACTAGGAATAAATCGGCTTGCAAACTCGATACTGACCGATCACTCGACACTCATTTATGTCACTAAAAAAACAAAATTGGCATTTAAGTAATACAGTGTGGCAAATAAAACGATAGTTTCATAAAGAAAATGCCAACACTTTCTCGTGGTTTGGGTAACATGATGTTCATTGACATTTGGCTCATTCTCCAAATTCTTTTTCATCCTAACCTATCTCCAATCAGTGGCAATCACCCCGAAATTCCCCACTAATTTAGTTTACAAATGTAATTGGTTTGGGGGTGGGGCGGGGGTGTTCAGAATAAAGAATTGGTCACACACTGGACCCTGGGCACATTGGCTGGTTTCAGTTTCAGGTACGGTACTATACAATTATAGACTGACCAATATCTTCCACGTTAAAATCTAAAAAATGTTCAATACTTGTTAAAATTGCTTTAATAAAACATGTCAATTTAGTATATTATTTTACACAGATTTAATAGCAAATCCATGTATTTGTGATTTGTTTTGCTCCCTTCTTTTCTTCAAAATATGCAATACAATTAGACACCGAGTCACTACTAGTTTATCCGACCAGTGCCCACTTAGGAAATGATGACTTGAGAAGAGGGTTATTTTCATTTTTGACATGTATGTATTTCAATATTTACACAAAACATGAACTCAGTAGTGCTTTATTATGTTCCAAGAGCTTTTGTTTACGGACATGAGGGCGTTTTAATGGCATGTCTAGAAGGAAACGCCACTGATCAATCATGGCCCATAGAACCTGTCAGACTAATACATTATATGAAAGCTCACAGCCAATCGCAAATCAACTACTCTTAATGACCTCAGACATTTTTCGAAAGTAGTCAGTAAATGTAGGTGAAAGATCCACAATCCCATAAAATAGGTACAAGTATATTGGTTTTATTGATCTTGCAATATTAGGCAAAATTTAAACAAGTTGCAATATACATTGTATCTTAGACAGAATAAAAACCAATTAACTGAACTTTTTAATATTTCATATATAATTTATGTTATATTTTAAATCAAAACAGAGCTATATTATAGCTATTATGTACGAATACTAAATTAGTTATTTTAACACTACTCATTGCAATTATTGTCAGATATATGCATACATGTAACTTTTGATAAATGTTACCTTGTCAAGTGTAGAAAAATGCTTCATGTTGCTTCTCCTGAAAATCCATTCAAATTTCAGTTCTGTAGAAATGTCTTTTTTTTTTAATTTTATTTTATTTTTGAAATTAATTTTTAGAATAATAATTTCAGAACATCGTAAGAGCAAAATAAAAAACAATCACCATATTGCAAGAAATAAATTGACTTGGAAGCTGGGTCATATTTTGGATAAATTTATTGGACACATATTTTTCTATATATACAGACACACTGTTAGTAATTCTTTACAATCTTGGCATACCTTGTACTATTAGTACACATTCACTTGGCCGCTGCTATCGAGTTCCAATCAATACCAAGTACTCCAAGCGACATGAAAATTGTGTCTCCGGCCCTCTTTACCATCAAGTGAAGGCGATACTACTAAGACGCTGAATTATGATTATCCCAGACATTCAGTATCTCAGCAACACAACTATCCACTCATTTAACTTCCTATCCTGACCTGACATTAACCCCTATCCTCAGGATTTATACCTTTAGACTTATCACAATCTATATATCATTTTAAGGATCTCCATCAATGTAATACTGAAGGTATGTTTCTCTGTTTGAACAAGTATCCCATTGTTTTTTAGGACCCTTTACCAGGTTTCCACTGAGGGAATTTTGGTTTCACCAACATATTGTTTCAGACAGTTCTGAGAAAGTTATGAGGTATACCACATTTTCAGAATCCCAGTTCAAAATGTCTGCCAAATAATGAACATTTCTAGTTTCAAGAAGCATTGTCCTGAGCCAAGCTTAAGACATCATTATTATATATCAACCTTGGTAAATAGGACACCTTTATCATGTAATTTGTGTCAACTAACTATAAAGGGCTAGTAATGTGAGTTTGCTGGAGCTTCACTGATTGGGTGATGACAGATGTATGGGCCAATCACTTTAAAGCATTTGAAAAGGGTCAGAAGACAGACGCCCAGTGTTACATTGCATGAATCTCTATGTTTAAATTAAATTTAACATCAGGAAAAATGTCAATTAAGACACAATGTTATGGTTTCTATAAAAATGGTCATTTGGGACACTGGACCATGTTCAATTCTTGACTTTGGTCTTATAGCAGAGTTGCTTACCTTAGAAAAAAGTTATGTATAAGAAACAAAATTTTTGGGAGTATTTTCTTAAAAATGTTTACTTTTGTGTTACAGCATAGCTTAATTTCTATGTGTATTTTTATGACCTATTGGGGTATTCAACATAAATAATGTGTACAAACTACTTCAGAATACACTGGGTAGTCTGGTCCGTTAATATAGTATGCACCCAAATTATGAGAACCCAGCAATAGTATGGCATGGCTGTAATGATTATGAATCCTCAATAGCTCTTTTCATACCAAGTAGTTGGTTCAGGAATAATTTATAAACAAATAAAATGGTTTAAAAAAGATGAAATAAATGAAAATTCGTGTTTTTCTATAATGGTGGACACAGGCCAACAAGATGGTTAAAATCGCTTTTCTTCGACAAGAATTATTACTACAAATACCACTAAATGTTTCTTTCAGCAAAAACTTTTCATGTTGCAATACAGAATAGCTACCAATTTCTTCTCGTTGCTCTACACTAAAATGAAGTTGAATGTATTGTTTTCTATCTCCAAAAACTATTATACTGGCATTCTTATACTTCAACATACTATAGGCAGACAATCCTTAGTAAGCCCACATGAGAGTATACATAACAGACAAGTTGATCACAATCTATCTACATGAATAGAGCTAGCGACCCACAGACAAATCAATACGCATTTGGCAATCGTTAGTAAAGCCGAAACTAACGAAGCCAATTTCACAAAATCTGGCAAAAAGTCAAAGATTGAAGAAGGCCAGTAGCTGAACGTACATGTAACAAGTCCCCGAGTTCATTAGCAGTCCCTCAATTAGTAAAAAAAATTACAAAGCACACGTCCCTTTCAATTTTAATAATTGGACAAAATGTCGAAAAATTAAGCCCAAAGCAAAGCAGAAATTCAGCGATTTTAGTTAACTACATTGATTTTCCATGTTGCGACCTCAATTTAGTTAAGTGAGAATTTTAAATATTTGTTTTTAGGGTTTGTTAAAAGGATATGAAGTGGACAAAAGATAGATACAGCAAATTATGTGATAAATGTACTTGTGAAACTTAGACAAAATTGATATATTCAGGATATATACAAGTTCATATTTATGGATGACAAATCAGGGCCTGACGCAGGCCCATTTTCAACCCATTTAATGGTGTTTGGGCACCACAATCCCTGCACCCCTCTCAATCAAATTTTTGGTAAGTGCCCCCATCCCAGATTTCCATAAAAACAATACATATTCAGCTGTTATTACTCAAAATGTAAAAAAAAATATTTTCAAATGTCAAAAAAACTGTTTTTAATGACCATCCTTTCTATCAGACTAATGGGGCCTATGTGGCCCCTCTACCCCGGCCTACTTTTTGCTTGGGTAGTAAATGATGGGTGCCCAAACTTTTTACCTGGATGGCTGGATCAGACCCTGCAAATCATTATTTCATAGGTGAGATGTCTTAAGTGACATTAACTCAAAAAACATCTAGAATTGTCAAATGTATTAAAGGAAAACAGGGCATGCTGTTTGAGGAGCTGTTGGTTTGAGGAGCAGGCTGAAATGAATAAAATCGAAAACAATAAAATTTCACCATTATATTAGATTTCACCATTATGTTGCATTTATTATCTTTAAAGGCAGCTGACAAGTCATTAATAAATATGTCACAATATATTAAACTAGTAGTATGCAAATATAGATTTTTATTAAATAAGAATCTGTAAGCTTATGCCACGTTTTTCACTTCAGTCAGGAAATTCCTTGGTAAAATACACCCCTGATGAGTGTTGTGTACACTAATCCAAACAAGGTTATCTTTTCCGTGGACATGAGAGAAAAAAATACGAACTATGACACATCCTATTAAAATCAAGAGAAAAACCTGTTATTTAAGTTTACACTGAAGAGTGACATAAATCTCAACACAATTCGACAGCTGGTTTGAGTGAATGGAACTAAATATACATTTCTTGCATTCCATCACTATGACAACCAAGCTATTGTTGATTTACTGTTCTGTTTCAGGGAAATTAAATTTGCAGAATAAAATTTGAGTAAGGTAAATTGAATATTGGAAGTGAATCAATATTTATTGTATCAGAGATTTTTTTTACCACTGCCTGAATTTATGAGCTTCTAGGCCAGATTATTAATAATGGCAGATGGAAATGAAAATCAGATTTTAGCGGGGTTTTTATAAACATTTCTGAATACAGTGTTAACTGTTTAGGAGACATAAGACGAATCTCAAACATGTATGTTTAATGTGTGTGAATGCAAAACATTGATTCAAATTTAATGCAATATTTACATTTAAGATCACACAAAGTAGACCCCATAGTGGCCCAAAGTGACATTCAACCAATTATTTAGTTTAAGTTGAAGATAGAATAAAAAAAATATGTTTCCATAGCAGCATGTGAAAGACATGTAGTAATGAGTATGTTCAGGACAGAAAACCTGGAGACCTTAGTTATAGATGTCATATTTTTGCACACCTTTAGAATTGAATTAATAATAACCTGTTGAATTAGAAGTTTTGTTAGAGATGTCAAGCCCTGTTTGACTTTCTTTATTGATGTATACTATGACAGTCAAGCACACTTCATCAACATGAGGAAACATGTGCATTCCGTTCAAGATACCTGAAAGTGTTACGACCGAGACAAAATGCCGACAAATTCCTTGACTTAAATGTCGACCTTAGTCATCAAATGGTGGCATACCAGAGGCTAATCTAGGGGCTGGAGTAGAAGTTTTCCCCCTGGACTTTTAACAACAGAGATCTAATTGAACCAAGCTTACAGGTACGCTGGCCTCGTTGAACTCTCACTAAATGCCAGGTATTTTCAGGGTAGCCAAGAATGCTGTTTTTTACCTAACCAGGTAAATACACTTTGTCCCAACCTGAACTTTCTGGTTTTGAGTTATGTAATTTTTAATGTTCAACATCCTTCAGCTCTACACTAAGTTAAACTACCCCTAAATGTTACACCTGTGTTACAAGATTTTACAAACTAGATGTCTTCTACTAAAGAAGGTCAGATGCCATGTACAACGCGGAATATGAAATTTCTGTTACTAAATGGGGATCACCAAGATACCTATTCCAAACTAAGATACCAAAACTCCACACCTGGAAGTTACAAATGATTAGGAACCAAATTCTATTACACAGAATTATAAAATGTTAACTTGCAAATCTGATTGAATGACTGATTGAATTATTGATTGTTTGGGTACAACCCTATGTACAATGCTATGCTCAGAGATATTTCACTTATATGATGGTGGTGCATTCCAACAATAATTGAGACTATTACAACCATAAAATGTGAAGTGTATTGATAAAGTTGGAAAGTTTATCTTCCTACAGTGCTAAGTAAAGACAGCATTGCTACACTCCAAACAACCTGCCCTTAGCCAGAGGGCTTGGAAACATGTTAATTTATCTTTAAAAAATAACAAATACAAATTCATTAGAGGTACATGTACTTGTATTGTAGATACTAGATAATCTAGTCTGAAAATATACAAATTTTCAAAATATTTGTAAATTTTTCAATAAAAACACACGTTTAGAATGAAATTTACATTTAAGCAATCATATTGAAACAAATTATGGATTGATGAAACCTATAAACCTACAAAAAGTATAGAAACTGAAAAAATAAAGCAACAGACGATAAAAAAGAGCAGTGATAAATGGCATGGATAATGAAGGGCTTGATACTCAAAAAACATGGCTGTCTCATTGAAAGACGGAAAACAAAGTCATCAATATAAGAGATAGATGACAACACATCCGTGGAATTCCAGCACTTAACATGCCTCGCAAATTACCCGCCAATCCTTAAATCATTCAATAGGGCAATACAAGCTTTTAATGGGCCTAGGATGGAACAAAGCCATCGGACAAATTGCTTGAGGCCTAGAATTGAGCTGTGCGTTCCTCCTTTTTAAGTGGCATCATCACAAAGTCAGAAAATCCACAACTATCTAGCAATCCTAGCTAATACTAGAACCATTAAGTCCTGAATAATGCCTGCAGGCATTGATGTTGTGTGGCTCCGCTAATTTCACCAAACATGTAAAATCTTACGTCTCTCGATCGCGGCCTTTAACGTCAGCGACACATTTTCTGGCGACATTGATAGGCACGCGTTAAAAGCTTTCTTTGACAATACTCTATATTCACTCTAATTGCTCATCAAAATACATACCACAAGCATTTTTACAACCAAACACAGAGCGCAAAGCCTGGCTTTATAATAGATGATTAGCATTGCATGGTGTACTGTAATCAAGATTTACACAGTAAATCAATATACCTGTTCTTAAATTGACAAAACAAGAAGACCAAAAGCGTCATTTATATGTAAAGGAAAATATGACCACGACATTCTACCTGTACAAATCCATCATACAATGTATCTAAAGAGAGTCTATTTGGGACAGAACTTTAATGCTCTCTTCTGCAATAAGCCTTTACATGTATTGTAACATATTGTTCATATGCAATTTAACGTCTAATACACATAAATTAACTGTTGTTTGTTTGATTGATTGAATGCCTTACTCATATGACGTCATGCCTGTCAATGATACGGTAAAGGAAACCAACCTCTACGTCACTGGCATGAAATAATCAGAAGACAGGACAATTACAGTTGACGTAGGTAAGTATAAAGATACCAGCTTGTCTTGGTGTTGACCCCTTCTGCAATCTCCCTCCCTCCCAGGGTTATGGAAACCACTCATGACTTCAAAGGCAACCAGCAACGATAACATAAATGATAATTAAATTGACAGAATGTACAATGTAAAACATGATGCAAGAACACTAAATGTTCAGTTCTACAGAAAACGATAATACAGCAGACTCACTTTGAGTTGGCCTATTCACTTAAATAACACTGAACACAGGAAACTCCAATGAGAAACTGCTTCACGAGACAGAATCGTGAGAACACACACTAATTCTCACTGTAAATCTCGGACTTGTAACTTAATTTCGACGGGACAAATGAATAATCTGGGTTCGCTAAGCGATGGGTAAAGAGTCCAAAGCTAAAATCTGCCATATGACCTGTACATGTACTTCAGATTTTGGTATCAAGAGGAAGAGGAAATAACAAACTAGCCACACGTTAGACAATGTTAAAGGGAAAGACAACTGTTTTTCAACCTAAACTTATTATTTTTATTGCATATTTTCAAGGACAAACATCTGTATTGCACTTGCATTCGAGTAAGCACATCCGTTAATTAGTTAATTAAACAGGCGGGACTGACGTCATTGTTCTAAAACACGGTCGGTCACCAGTGTGTCTGTTTGCTTATATATGTATGCATTGGAAGGCATCTGTAACAACACGACATATACACAAGCTTGGTCATCGAAGCGCAATGTTAATCTGTTGTTAACATATCAAACTGCTAATTCGATTGCAAGTACAATTCGATTGCAAGTGCAATACAGATGGTTGTCTTTGAAAATATGCAATAAAAATAATAGGTTTAGGTAAGAAAAAAATACTCTCCACCATTGAAATGCCGCTGTGCAAATTGAGAATTTTGCTTCATTCAGCAGTAAAGAGTTATCAAGAATTTTGGAAATTTAGTTTAATATAACAAATATTGTAACATGTATATATTATATTATATCCCTTACATAATGTGTTCAAAGAGTACACTCTGCTATTGTAAGAATAAGATATATGTTTTGAACTTGTGTTGGAGTTACATAGTTTATTAAACTGAAAGGTCATGTACATAAGTTTATTTGTTAAATTATTTGATTGGGGTTTAACGTTGTATTCATGGGTAATATATAACATTGATTGCCCACTTCTCACTTTGCCTTACTTAAATACAGTGGAAAACCGAGAGGAAACCTTGTAAAAACTACTCCTGGGATTGCCGAAGCCACATTGACGACTTGCTCATATACAGGAGGTCAACAGAAGGACTCAAACCTGTGACTCGTACATCGAAGAAGGAGCCATTAAAAATCAGTTGTATATACATGTTGATATTAATTTTGTTACCTATTTAACAGAGCAAGTACACTAAACTTTGTTGATCTGCAAACATACACCATATACCAATATCAAATTTCCAAACTCTTGGGTCTCCAGGTGTGCCCCTATTATGGGCCTATATTTCAGGTACTATAGGTACAATGGACGAAATATGTCCTAATTGACAGGCGGACAACAGGTTGTACCAACTGGTTTTATTGGACAAAATGAAAGCAAAAATTCACACTAATTCGACTAAAAGACAAAAGTGGGGTGTGACATTGCTGTAAAATAAAATGATTATGTACTTTGATAATTTTTTTGTTGCTATTTTGAAGGTGAAAATTAGCATAAATGCAACATATGACCAAATAAAAGTGAAAATATACAACACAAATAACTGTTCCTGGCATAGCAAAGCAATCCCTGTCACTTTTGTATCACAAATGATATAGGACAATTTTATATTTTGCACACTTTCTGAAGATTTTCCACCCAAATATTTGTCACTCCCTATCTACCTATTGTTGTTATAAAACATGCTGATAATTGTATTAGTTCTTCTATTTAATTCATTCCTGACAAGATAGGTAGCTCTAGTTCAAAACCGCTTACACACTTCGCTTGACTGGTTTTCAATAGCACCACAATACAGGGACAACAGAGTAAAGACGTAAACTCTCGCCCGACATATCTTCATATAAAAGATCATAAATACACATCCGGCAGAATTTCCACACTTTGTACATTGCCGTCTACCGTGAAATGAATGTGATAAAAGACATGAAA
Organism: Mopalia vespertina; assembly: GCA_030265115.1. Taxonomy (NCBI): domain Eukaryota; kingdom Metazoa; phylum Mollusca; class Polyplacophora; order Chitonida; family Mopaliidae; genus Mopalia; species Mopalia vespertina. The sequence goes on along the minus strand of JAQQZZ010068068.1, from coordinate 10,191 downwards.
TTGACGATATATGTCCCTTACATATATGGAAACAGCTCATCTTTTGATCTTTCCTATCATCTTTGACTTTTGAAAAAGTGAAAAACGACAAGCTTCCAGACAACACTCTTCAAAATTCCAGTTTCAATTCAACACTAATAAACTTTTCCCTGCCATAGTTATCAAGAAAGTAGATCAACACTGACATACAATAAAATTGTCACAAAATGGGGACATTTCGGCTGAGAGGCAGGTATTTCATTCCTTTTAATATCAACACAGTTATAAACGTGTATTCACTCATATGATTCAATGGCTTCTCCTAATTCATAAGCCTACCACAAGCTGTGACTATGAATCATTTTCAATTTATGCTTAATTTATATACTAAAGCGCAACATATTAAAATGTCTGTTTGTAATTGCAGAACTATTTTCAAAGGGGTTCATGTAAAAGTGTTGAATAATAATAAAACTGCTATCACTGTTCTTTAAGTGAAATAGACTTAAGTGTGATAAAACTAAAAGTCACTGATTCATCAATCAAATAAGGCAAAAATTAGCTCTCCAAACATACACACGTCATACCAAACTGAATAAAGCCACTGATTCACCAATCAAATAAGGCAAAAATTAGCTCTCCAAACATACTCACGTCATACCAAACTGAATAAAGCCACTGATTCACCAATCAAATAAGGCAAAAATTAGCTCTCCAAACATACACACGTCATACCAAACTGAATAAAGCCACTGATTCACCAA
>JAQQZZ010068057.1:0-22711 GCA_030265115.1 Mopalia vespertina | reverse complement strand
AAAGCTGGTCAAAAATATGACCAGCTTTTTTCTGGTTGGTCACGACTGAACCAGGATTTTGCTGGTCGCGGGTGACCAGGTTTTTTCTGGTCGTTTCGACCAGATTCTTCTAACAGTGTAATCAATCAACTTACCCTTGTCTTTCACTAACAAATATACACTGCCATTACCCGGTCTGTTGCCAGTAAGGCCCGGTGCCGGGGTTCAGTGGTTAGCGTTTCGGCCTATTGCATGAGCCAACTTCAGTGTACCGCTCGTGGTTTCGAGTCCGTCTGTCGACCGTAAGCATATAAATGAGTCAGACGATGTGGCTCCAACAATCAGGGACGTGGTTTTCACGGAGTTTTCTCCAGGTTTTCCACCGAGTTTGGTAAGGCAAAATGTGAAGTGGACAATCAGTCGTCACGACAGTGAAACACGACGTTAAACCGCAAGCAAAGAAACATATAAAACCAATGCCATATAAGGTGATTTCTTTCAAAGGCTGAGCCAAATAAACAAACAAACACACAAACAAACAGACATACAAACAAGACCGGTGTGTTAAATTATGAATAATGGCAGCAATTGTTGACACACACGATCATTCAATGGTATTAGGTCAAAAGTTCTAATAACTGTTGGCCAACACCAATACATTTTTGTTCTGATCACTTTGTGACGACGACAAAGACCTATTTAAAAAAAACGGACAAGAACGAAATTAAAGAATAAGAGTTGATGCTTGAGAAATTGTGATATTTTCTCTTATATAGATACACCCACGATGGCTTATCGCAGATCAATACGCTTCGGACATATCATACCTCAATTCGAGTCGATGCCAGTTATACTTTACTCTGTGTCAGCTATATGTTTATTATTGTTTCTGTGCCAAAACGAATAACGATTGTATATCTAAGTAATTGTGTGCGTAGTTTACTTTCGAAATAGTAATCAAAATGAACAGTAATGCCATAACCCTTTTAAAGATAACCCATACAAAAGTGAATTTTGAAACGTGTAGAACGATCTTACACATCAAGCGCCTTAATCGGTTTTCTCAGACGGGTTTATGTTTGTTTCTATCTTCCAAGAGACAAAAACCTTCTGGGAATTCGGACAAAGCTGAAACAGTCTTGTTTTCTCTAAACAGAAACACTCTCGACTTAACTTGACTGTAGAAACATATTAAGGCACACGCTATCACGGAAACATGGTGCAGATGTTACTATGTAAAACGTTTTCGCCTCCAATAACAAAGTCACTTCAACTTGGTGTTAATAATTTATAAGATAAAATGGTAGCTTTCATATTTTAAACTAAACTTCCACGTCATTCACACAGAAGGTAGAGAGACAATCTCATTGGTAAGAGCCATTTTCTTTGCAAGGTTATCTAACAACTTAAATTGCTAGGAAGTTTTCGGCTTTCTTATCTTGAAAATGATTGGTCGATCGATTCCATTCTGCTTTACAATTAAGCAGTGCCAACTACAGCTGTATTATATTCTATAAGTCAATGTTGTATTGTACCACTTGAAAGGTCAACTAAAATATGCCACAAATCGAGGCATTTGGCACAAAGACTTAGCAAGATAAAAAGTCGATGCAGATATTAATTACAACAATTAAGGGAAATGTCGTATTTGTAGCGACTTTCTGCATAAAAGGGAACTGCATGTACCGTACATGTTTTTTCAAATCGTATCTGATTTAAAAATTTAATATATTGTTTTTACTCATCTCCTTAAACAAAACTTCGTCAAATTGTGTTTGCTTCCGTGTCGCCTTTTTGATTTTTTCAATATAACAATAAATTTACTGTTATATAAACATTAACATTGATATCAGTGAAAAAATATAAGCTACATGACATGCTTCCCTATATATTATGATGACATTAAACTATTTATTTATTCTTTACCAATTGTATTTGGATTGCCACTGGAACATGTTTAGACAAGCTTCTATTATTTACATCTGATAATTTGACCATCACTCAATTTCTCTTCCAAGTGGAATATAAAACATATTGACATGTTTTCCCATTTTATACATTGAAAGCAATGTGTATTTAAAGTTAGAGACCAGCTGAAGCCGACAATATGTCAATAAAGCGAAGAGGTTATATTATTTGTGTATCATAATTCATTCTTTATTTAGATTACATTCTGACCGATTTGAACAAAGGTTACTACCAGACAAACATGGTACTTTGTGATCGAACATCTCCTAAGCTTCGCCTCACCATTTTCAGTCTGTATAATCACTAGTAGCCCCTGTTCTATAATGATGCAGTATAAAATAAAACTGGGAAAACGCTTAATAAATTATATGTTTTAAAAATCAATTCTAACACATTCGATCGCGTGTTTTCCTTAGTTTAGTTAGAAGATAAAACTCAAGTTTCCTGTTTTTCAAAATATTATGTGCTTTTCAAAGTCATCCGTACAGCTATATATACTTTGTAGTTGGTAGATGGAGCCGCTGGAAAACAGAAATTTTGTCAAAAAACCTGATGTATGTTTTAGCTGCCTTATAGCATAATAGCAGCCTCATTCACCGAATAACCCATATGGCGAAATAACATTGAACAATATATGGCATATGGAGGAATTCAGATTTGCCTGACCTTGTCTAGAACTCCGTGTGGAATGAGGAGCCGATTATGCCGTCATTAATCATCATCATTGTAGTTCTCCATTAGAGACTTGTCCTTCGGGTTAACTGAGGCTCCGGCTTGTCGGTGAGCCACCAATCTGAATATCATCTATACCAGTTGATTTCCCGAATGATTCGCCAACAACTCTAAAGATATCACATAACATGGGGAATCATCGTGTGATAATTGACACCTGGTTTACAAGGTTGTCTGTTTCGCGCTTTAGTTAACGTGTGATAATTTGATATTTGAGCTGGAAAACTTCTAATTCATCAACATAAGAATACATATCTAATATCAGGATAGAATAAGGAGTTAAATATAAGCTCTTGAAACAAAAGATTTTAGGTAACATTTTCAGGTGTGGAAACTGAATATTATAATTTTATCATTCAGTCGTTAATACATCATACATTGCAGTGAATTATGTTGATATACATACTTTTAGAAATATATATTACAGATATACATCCATAAAAACAATTGCAGATTCTTGTTGATTAAATGTAACAAAAAGCTGAATTTGACTTGAAGCTATGTAGTTAGCGACCCAAAATAAGAGAGATGGCTTGCGATAAACCAATAATGGTGTATTTATGTGGAGACAATTACGCGGACAAAGATCTCTTGGTCAATTTTTATTGATATAATTTCTTTATCACTCTGCTGTATATTTTGGGGATAAAGTATTTATCTCAATTGGAAATTACGTGGCGTGTAACACCATGTCAGAACAGATAAGATAGGGCTTTATTTATTCATTTATTCTTTACCAATCATATTTGGATTGTCACTGGAAAATGTTTAGACGAAACTTGTATTAGTTCAGTTTGACAATTCGAAGACCACCCAATTTCTCTTCCAAATGGACTATAAAACATATACAGTAACATAGTTGGCTATTTTATACATTGAAGGAAATATGTATTTAAAGTACAAAACGGACTGAAGTCGCCACTGTGCAAATAAAGCGACGGTATTATAGTATTTTTGTATTATAATTAATCCTTACTTAGACCACATTATGGTCAATTTGAACTGTCATGTCAAAGGTTACCACGAGACACACATGGTACCTGATAATCGAACATCTCACGCACTCCCCTTCACTATTTCCTGTCCGTATTATTACTGGTAGCACCTGTTCAATTATGATCCGATATAAAATATAACTGGCAAATCGCTCTTTCATGCATTACTAATTAATTCAAACACATTTTTATCTTTTGTCCATATTTGGCAGATACACGGGGAAGTGCGAATTATATCTTCATCATACACCATAAATGACTGATCACTCTTTCTTTTCGTGTGAAATTTTATTAACGGATTGATTTTAAATGATTTATATTGTAAAATGTGTAAAGTTAAGCTCCTTTTTCCTCGTCATGCAATAAAACCATGTTTAATCGAGTCGCTAAAAACTCCCGAAGGTCGAATGTTTACCAATCAGGAGAAACAAGTTGAAGATTGTTGACATTTTCGACAAATTAGATAAATCCTTATTATATTATTGTTTTAGTAGTGCTACTTTCTCTAATTCCAAACTATTTTAGTCGAAAACTTGGTCTGGCTTTCCTATGGAAACATTGTTTTACTCGTTGGATGAAAACTGACATTTTGGTATGATAAAAATTGGTTCTTATGTCATTTTCTCACTGAAAGAGGGGCGCTATTATTGGTTTATCTGAGGGCACTTCTCTTCTTTAGAATCATCTGTAAGATCACTTGAAAACAAATTGCTGGACATTTTTTCTTCTTTATTTCTTGGCTGTCCCTAATCGATCGATTTCACTCAGCGCTACAGAATGGTAAAGCATGATACCGCCTTACCACATGCCGGTCTTCATCGTCATATGCCATCAGCCTGAAAAATCAACAGAGATTGTCTAAAGTCAATGTTTAGTGCTTAGTCAATCAACTTACTCTTCTCTTTCACCAATAAACATCCATCTCCATTACCGCTTTTGGTGCTGTTTACAGAAGGCCCGCGACAGTGGCCATATTCTTAGCTAGAGACCCGTCCATCTGTCAATTTCGACAGGCAGATTTCTAAAAAAGGTTAATATGACAGGTAGAAATTCCGAAATTTAACATGGGAAAGACAGCAAAATGGAAATTTTGACAGGCAAAATTACTCAAAATAGGGATTAATGACAGGCAGATTTCTAATCCTAGCTAAGACTGGCCGTGGTTCAGTGGTTAGCGTCTCAGTCCACTAGGCCTACTTTGAAGCCGTTGGAGGCCGTCTGGCGACCTAAGGTATATGAGTAAGTCTCATTAATATATAACAGGTCAACATGCGACATCACCCCCTGAGTGGAATATTGCAGCGGGTTTGGGAGTCTAATGGAGTACTGAATGAGCCACATCGCCACTTTAAATAACTCTTACAAATTGCAGCCCAAATCTTAAAAATGGCGGACGGCCAGTGTTGCTTTATTGGTATACTAACATATATTGTCCACGCGTTGCTGTTGGTATTGTATGCTATGTAAGAGGAGGAGTGTTGTAATCTGTATGTATTTCTTTCCGTGAGCCTAGCATGGTATTAGGTCAGAATTAAATCAGAAGTTAAAATTACCATTGGGCAACACCAATGCATTTGAGTGCTGATCACTTTGTGACGCTATTAACCTATTTCAAATTTATCATACATGCACATGTATAGTTTAGTTAAAAAACTACGCCTGGACAAGTCTGTTTATGTTAAGTATTGTATGCCTATATTTATTTGTCTGAAACTGTCGTCTTATTTAGATATGATGGAGATAAAAGTAATCTTTAAAAAGGACCTCCCTAAAATTTTATCACAAAAAAACAACAACAACCGAAGGAGAACGAAATTATACAATTAGAATTGATACTTGAGAGATTGTGCAATTTTCTTGAAGAGACAGCAACGATGGTTTATCACAGATCAAGTCGCTTGTGTCGTATTACCTCAAATCAACTCGCTGTCATTCCGTTTTCACATTTAACACAGCGTCAGATTTATTTTCATATTTGTTTCTGTCCCAGGCGAATAAAGGTCTTTATGTATTACATGTTATGTGCGCAGTGAATAGTAATGTCATAACCGTTTTAAAGATAAATCAGGTTATTTTTATATGCTGAAAAACCAATACAACGGTGAATTTTGAAACGTGTAGAACGATCTTACACCTCAAGCGCTTGTTAACGACTTAATCTGCTTGCTTAGGCGGGTTATTTCTGTTTCTATTTCCCCAGAGACAAAAACCATCTGGGTATTCGGACAAAGCTGTAACAGTCTTGTTTTCCACAAATAGAAACATTCTCGACTTAACTTGACTGTAGAAACATATAAAGGCACACGCTATCCCGGAAACATGGTACATTTGTTACTATTATATAAAACCTTTTCATTTCAACTAACGAAGTCACCTCAACTTTGTGTTATTGATGAATGAAAATAAAATAGCCCGGTTTATATTTTAAACCATGATCCGAGCCATTCTCTCTCAAGAAGAGAAACTATCTTTTAGGTAAGAGTTATCCTTTTAACGGTCATGTAACAACTTAAATTGCTTGCAATTTTTGCATCTCTGTTCTCTTTCAATGATTTGTCGGTCGATTTCACTCTCCTGTACACAAGTGTAATGTAGGCTACAGCATTGTCATATTAAGCATGTCAATGTTATATTTGTGCCTGGTGAAAAGTCAACTGAAATACGCCACAAATTGAGGCACTTGGCACAATGACTTAGACAGATGAATCGTTAATGCAGATCTGTGCTGTATGTAGTAGTTACTTTTTTTTCGGTTTTGATTAAACAAAACTCAAGGGCATCGTAATATTTGAAGAGACTTTGTACTAAGCAAGTTAATAAATTATAACCGGGAAATCGGTATATAGTTCGATTTAATACTACTTTTGATCTGCAGTCCATATAAGATTGATACAGGAAACACTAAATCTCCATTAGACCAGAAATGATCGACCGTGGCTTTTTTCTGGATCTCGCTCGTATTAAGTTTTTCTTAAAAGATTTCCATTGAATTTAAACCCTCCTCTCAAAATGCAATATATCACTCTGCGCTTAATTGAATTGTAACAAAATCCCGACAGTTCACAAGCTGATAAATACATAGTCGGTGTTTGTGTATAACGCCAGTAGTTACCGGTGACTGAGAGGTCGCGCAGTGTAAATTTACGAGGTTTCTGCCCACTTTCACACCAATTATGTCGACAGGTAAGTGGATTACCGCTGAGTACGATATTCAAAATCAATCTATGAAACAGCATATAATAATAAATGAACATGACGGAATCCCATTTATACGCCATTGGAAAATATATTTATGTGCGGAAAACTGGATAGAATTGAACCTGAAACGCTTGAAAGACCTGTAAACCTGAATCGGTCACTTCACCACCGAAGTTTATGATCATAAGACGACGACGAGTGAGTGCTTTTCTCAAAGATATCAATGCAATACCACCGATGAGATATGTTCAGTTTAATGTTTGTTAATTTAATAGCAAACGACTGAATTCCCAGTTTTGCAAAACAAAATTTGCTTTTTAAAGTGATCCATACAGCTATACATACCTCACGGTAGATGGATACTGAGGAACATAGATATTCTGTAAAATCCTGATGTATATTTTCTCATAGCACAATGACGTAAAATAATTCACCAAGCAACCATACGGCATAATGGCACTGAACAATATACGGCATATGGAGTAATTCAGATTTGCCTGACCTTGTCTAGAACTCCGTGAGGAATGAGGAGCCGATTATGCCGTCATCAATCATCATCAGTGTAGTTCTCCATTAGAGACTTGTCCTTCGGGTTAACTGAGGCCCCGGCTTGTCGGTGAGCCACCAATCTGAATATCATCTATACCAGTTGATTTCCCAAATGATTCGCCAACAACTCTAAAGATATCTCATAGCATGGGGAATCATCGTGTGATAATTGACACCTGTTTTTTCAAGGCTGTCTGTTTCACGCTTTAGTTAACATGTGATAATTAAATATTTGAGCTAGAAACCTTCTAATTCATCAACAGAAGATGTACTAAGTCAGTAGGCGGAAGCAAGCAGCACTAAGATTACATATCTTATATCAGTTTAGAATAGGGATTTAGATATAATCTCTTGAAACAAAAGTTTTTAGGTAACATTTTCAGATGTAGAAACTGAATATTATAATTTATCATTCAGTCATTAAAGAACAAGACCTCCCGAAAACCTTGTTTTCTACATAAGTAAACATTTTTCTGGTAAATGCAATACAAAAATTCTGATGTTTCTAACCCGATCATAACCAGAGTTACGATCAGGTTATAAAAATGTAAATTAATGTATTGTATTACACACAAAAAGTTTTACTTATTTATAGAATATGGTTTTTGGGTGGTCTTCTCCTTTAATACATCGTACATTGCAGTGAATTATGTTCAAAAACATATATTAAAGATATACACGCATCATAACAATTGCAGATTTTTGTTGATTAAATAAAACAGAAAGCTGAATTTGAGCTGATTCAATGTTGTTACCGACCCAAAATACGACAGATTCTTTGCGATAAACCAATATTGATGTTTTTATGTGATGACAATTACCTGGACATAGACGTATTGATCATTTTTTTTTATTGATATCATTTCTCTATCACTCTGTTATGTATTTTAGGGATAATGAATTTATCTCGATTGGAAACGACGTGGCGTGTAACACCGTGTCAGCACAGATACGATTTGGCTTTATTTATTCATTTATTCTTTACCAATCATATTTGGATTGTCATTGGAAAATGATCTGACAAAACTTCTTTTAGATCCAGCTGATGGATCACAAAATTCCACTTTCAAATGAAATATAAAATATATTGACATATTTTCCCATTTTATACATTGGATGACGTCTTCAGTTGAAGACAGAAACGGACTGAAGTCACGAATGTGTCTATAAGGCGACGATATTATATTATGTGCGTACAGTAATTCATCCTTTAGTTAGACCACATTATGGCCAACACATGCTACTTTGCGATCGAACATCTCACGCGTTTCGCCCCACCATTTCCTGCCAGCGCTATGACCTATAGCCACTGTTTAAATGTGATCGAATATAAAATATCTGGGAAACCGCTCATTAAATCAGATGTAACAATAAAAAATTGTAACATGTTTGATGGTCTGTCTATATTAGAAAGACAGATTGAGCAGTATGAGATTTAACTGTTTTTTCCTTTTCTGTGGCATTTAATTTACGGATTGTTTTTAAATGATTTATATTGCAATATGTGTAAACTTAAACTTCCATTGTCTCGAAATGCAATATAAAACCACGATTAATCGAGTCGCTAGAAACTACTGAAGGTCGAATGTTTATTAAACAAAAGAAACATGTTGGAGATTGTTTTCATTTTCGACGAAAGAGATTAATCCTAGCTGTTTTATTGTTTCAGTACCATTGATTTCTCTAAAACCAAAATATCATAGTCGATAACTTGGTCTGGCTTTTCGAAGGCTATAATGTTTTACTCGTTGGAACAAAAAGTCCGATTGAGATACTATAGATGGCGATAATATTCGACTCAATGGTCACATTATACGGCATTGAACGACGTCAAACTTGACTGGGTGGTTTAAATCGTCTGATTAAAATTTATTAAAGGGAGACAATGCCTGGTTTCGTACTGGTAAAAAAATTAAATCCACACGCACAAAATTCTGACTGCTAAAAACTAGCATGGACAGGGCGAGACTGGCATTTTGTTATGACAAAAACTGTTTTCCGTGTAATTTTCTTCCTATAAAAGAGACGCTATTATTGGTTTATACGAGGGCACTTCTCTTCTTTATAATCAGCTGTAAGATCGCTTCAACTCAAATTGCTGGACATTTTTTCTTCTCTATTTCTTGGCTGTATCTAATCGATCGATTTCATTTAGCCCTACAGAATGGTAAAGCATGATACCGCCTTACCACATGCCGTTCTTCATCGTCAGATGCCATCAGCCTGTAACGACCGCTGCCGTGGTTGAGTGGTTTGCGTCTCGGTTCACTGGGCCTACTTCACCGGAATGCTAAGCTACAGGGCTTATCCCAATCGTATTCTCGCGAGACTTTCTATAGTGGACGAGACTAAGACAACTCTCGTACGCTATGTCAGGCCATCGCGCATTAATTTCCGCCAATATTTGGGACGACGTATGCCACAGCCCAGCAAATAAAAGAAGTGCAAAACAAGATGCCCCGATGTATCTTTGAGTCAATGTCTCGACGTAGGAAGTAGAATCGATTATATTTTAGAATGGGCTTATCTGTCATGTATAAGATATAACGTGAATTTTTAGTTCTTGGTTAGGGTTCATGCTAACCCGTCAATATAATTCTCATTTACCATATTGGTTCAATAGGTGAACCGTTGATGCACCTAGACCTATTGGAGATAATCGACGATAAGGTTACAGTGGTTATTATAAGGCAAACGTTAAAGGATATTATCTTAAAGAGTTTAAGACTACAAGCTGACAAACTCTCTTAGTCTTCAGTTGCCGTTGAGACATGTTTTTTTGTTCGATTACCATTTAACTTGGTACTAAAGGGAATGTGTGTTATATGTCAACTGTATTGTCACCGTTTTGGATTGAAAACTGACCAGAACCTTCGTTATACCCTTAACTAGGTCAACATGCGTCAACATGCGACATCACCCCTGTGTAGAATATTACAGCGGGTTCGGGAATCAAATTGAGTACTGAATGAGCCACATCGCCATTTTATATAATTCTAACAAAATGAAGTCCGGAACTGAAGAATGGCGGTCGGCCACTGTTGGTTCATTGGTGCACTGTCTTCTATTGTCCATGGTTGCTAATGCTGTTACCTGTCGTGTAAGTGAAGAAGTTCTGTGTGTATTTTCTTTCGGCGTAAAATGATTGTTTTGGTAAAATCACGGGAGAATTGAAGGACTAATGTCCAAAGAAGATGTTCCCTCTTTCGCGAAGCCTCACCAAGCCATTAAAGGTGACCTGTGCTTAAAGAGGGGTTTGTGGCAGTGTGCCAAATACCGCGAATACCGCTTTGACGCTCCTCTCAACCTCCGTCAGTCTTGATGGTCTTCATTATATACTAGTACTGCGGAGGGTTGGGAGGGACCTCCCTCTTTGACGTTCCTCCCAACCTCCGACATTCTTGATGGTCTTCATTATATACTGTGGAGGGTTGGGATGGACCTTCTTGTTTCCCTGTTGCTCTCAGAACTAAAGTTCAAGATGACGTCGATCTGCTGGGGATGTCTTTTCATTACGTTCTGTGATTGTCCTGTGATGTCTTCTTTGTTGCCAGTGGCGTCGAGGGTGGTTATCCTAACCCATTGGACTGTCACGCCGTCATATGAGTGAAGAAATTATAAGGCATTAACCCCAATCAAGCAAATAAATCGTTATGTACAGAAAGCACTCTATAAGTCTCCACTCCAAAAGTAAAAAGTTCTATGACAAGCGCTAGTTAAGGCTTTAATTTGTTTTCTTATGTTCGGTATTTTGTTTGCGTTTCTGGTTTGTTCAAAAGGGACAAAGGCCATCTGAGTATGACATAGGCTTCTTTTTTTTTAACCAGGAGCATTATCGACTTAACTTGAATGTGAAAACACAAAATGCCGTATTCGCTATCAGAAAACAGGGCATATGATAAAAACAATGGGATGACATTGCCAGTTTGTATTTTGAAATACCCGCTGATTTTGATAACATCTTACTAATTGCTGTTATTTGAATGTGACGGCTATTTGGGACAATATCTCAGTAATTGGTGGTATTTTGTATGGGACTCCTAGTTACCATCCATTGTGATAAGGACATTAATTTGCAGCTTGTTGGTGTCTGCGCGCAAGTTTTACGTGTTTTTACTTAGAAATGTTGTAGACATTCGCACATTTTGTTTTGTTCAGGTCAAATTGTAACATTTAATGCGTTGATAAGGATTTGTTTAATTCTCAGTATTAACGTGTTTGTATTGTTTACAGAAGCAAAACACCCTTAAACTGTAAGTTAAACGTATGTAATGATCATTCGGCTGTGGGAAATCCTCATTAAATAAATAAAGTATTATATAATATATTATTCGGTGATTCCAAATACTTAGGGTGAATTTTAATTCCAAGTTTTCAATATTGATATCACTTTGCCTCACCTTTCGGTTTTGTAAATAGGCCATGTGAAGTGAAACAGTTGCCGAGAATTAGCGTTGATAAAAACATTCCCATTACAACCATTCAATGCCTTGCATCGGAATATGTTTAAAAAATTCAGACAGTAACGTTGAAATAATAATTAAAATATTATGTGATTTCAAATCCTAATCGAACCATAAAAAATCAATCGACTTCAAAGCTAAAGTTCACTGAAAGTCAAATACTTTAAAAGCAAACCATTCAAATATGTTTAAAACAGTTTTGAGCAAATTTAATTTCTATTTGTTCTCTGTTGTATTTAATGTAGCCGAAACTCCGTCATGGGATACAAGATAAAACAAAAAACTTATATTCGCTGAGTTAACATAACTTTGGCTCATGCCATGCGGTTAATTCGAAAAAGAAAAAGAAAAAAAAAAATAATTTACTGGTGAATTTGTCACTTTTAAAGTCCGATTAAGATTTTGCATTCGTCAGTTGTTGAAATCGCTGAAAATATTGTGCTTTACACATACTTTCTGATCCAAAGTCTACCAGCAGTGTTTTATTTACACGCTAGGTTTAACAAGATACAATATTTCCCAAGGCAGAATTAGAAGACGGTTAACCGCCAAATGGTTGACTGAAGTTCTATAATCGTTATGGGAGGAGATAACCACAACTGTTTCAAATTAAAATAGCACTAAAGTGAAACTCCATAGTCGTTACAGATTTTTCCTATTATACCGTAACGCTTGTTGTTAGAAAAGGCTTATCTATAAACATCCATGTGTTCCTCCCATCTTGTCTCAGATTTGATACCGAATCTTGACTTATCCCATATTAACCACAGCGTGAACTAAACACCTTGTAAAACCAGACGGTTAATTATGACGATAATAATCGTGTACAACGATATATACCGTGATAAAGTGGTTATAATAGACCCACCAGAGAAATCCACTAGGGTAGTTCGCCGGTCAATTTAAAGTGTCTATACTGTAATCAAAGTGTAGGGCCACGCTGAAAACGTCAACATCAAACGAAAGTAGGAACATACTTCATGGAAACAGATATAAGTTATAACGCAAGGACTTATATTGATGTCCTAATAAACTATGTTGACTAAAATATTCTTCTCTAACAGCTCCATTATATTCAAAGATAAAAGTTACTCATCTAGTTTTTAGAAGGGGTTGTTAGACAAACAAAAAACGGTAAATACGTGAATTTACTTGGTTTCGAGTTTCTTTGAATGATGTTAATACGTCGAATTCAAACTTATGTTTGGATATGTGCCTGACATTGTATTGCCGGAAATTTGTGAAAAAAAGAAAGAGATGATACCGGGCTTAACCTTGATCTCCGTAGATAGCGGAGAGACGACCTCTGATATCAGAGATAAAACACCAGTCACACAGCTTTTTTCCTTGTTATCACAAATAAAAGCACAATAACTGGCTGGTATTAGACAACATTTCTTCCATATAATGTTATCTTTAAGACGATTGCTAGAATTTTATTTCTTTCTTCCGTTTGCTCAGACCTATGGAGTCTATGCTGGACTGTGGAGAAAAAATGATTAAAAATTAGACTGACGGCTGCTCTAATTTGATCATAACGGATTATTTGTTTGATGGGTATTTAACGTCATACTCTAAGACATTTCACTTCTATGACGTCTTTGAATTGCTGGTGCTTGCTGGCAGACCGGGAAGAAAGCTTTTACAAAACGCTATATAATCTTTTCTTTTATTAAAATGTTATATTTACAATTATGCAATTGAATCAAAAAATATTATAATTTTATAATTTGATACATACAGTATAAGCTCTTTAGCCTAATGTATGTCTTATGACAATACATATGTTTAAAAAAAAAATCGCATCGGTCTTCAGATCTACATTCTTAGAAATAATGGTTCTTTGAGGGTTCTTTAAAAAGGAGGATGCTTCTATATGGAACCGTTACGACAAAAAACGGCTCTTTGACATAAGAAGAAAAGGGAGAAATTCTTGGAACTGTTGCTGTGAGGGCTCTATGCAGAACCATAAAGGGTTCCACCAGAACGATGACTGCAGAACCTTAAAGGGTTCCATAACAGCCATCAAAGTGTATCGAACACTTACATTTTATACATTTAGTTGGCCTACCGACCTGAATGGATTGGAAACTTGCTTAGTCGAGGAATCCATTGGCCTCTTCCTAATTGCATGTGGAAATACAATGGTACACTCGACATTCTAAAATCTAATTTAAACCAATTGGGTGTCAAAGACTATTTCAAATGTTAAAAAGGGATTAAGGTGTACGGATAAAAGAGGTAAAGTTTTAAAATATTGCTGCATACATTTGATCATAAAATAGATTTTAGAATAAATGTATATGTGAATAGGTGAAAGAATCTGTCTGTAGATATTTATTTCTATCGCATGTATATTTCAATTGGGAACCAGGTAAAAGGTCTAAAAAAGAAATAATTCCATTTCTTTTCCAATATGACCAACCAGGCACCCAGTTTGCTAGTCTCCTTTTACAGGAATATGAAAATGTTGTTCCTAAAATGTCTTCTCCTCTCTCACAAAGACCCATTATAACATACAAGAGAAACAAAAATATAAAGGACCTACTGGTTAAGACAAAACTTTCCTCTGTATCAGATATAGGTTGTAACACTCATTCTTTTTAACAGACATATTGATTGGTTAATCTCTGTATCTCTGAAATACTAATTTGTAGACTGATTTATTCCAAACCCATGCCGAATATCTTGTTGCCTGAAAAATGCTAATTTAGCGTCCCTGTGTCCCTGCTTTATGTAGAGAGAAAATCGCCGCCTTCATTAGTTTACAATTCGAGACTCATTCCGTGAGCCTCTGTAGTTCAGTCGGTACAGTGTTGGGCCTGAAACCAAAGGTCCCGGGTTAGAATCCCTGTGGAGGCAAGCACATTTTTCTCTTTTCATTTATTCCGTATATATATATCCTCTGTCGCTCAGTCGGTAGAGTATTGGGCTTGAAACGCAAATCTCCCTGGACCGAATCCCGGTGGAGGCAAGTTTTTCTCTTATCATTATACAACAGTGCTGCACTAGTCTGGTGTTAATCGCCAATAAACTTAAAAAAACACAAGATAGGTGAAATTGATAGGTGTAATTACCAAAAGCACACCAGAGACATTGTGCTAATTAAAATGGTGGTTACTTGTTTATCATGTGGAGATGCGCTGAAAACTAAAATCACTGAGTGTACTGTCAGACAGCATGTTGTATTTTATGGGGCTTGTTGTATTATAGGAAACGTTTATTGTTGACGACAATAAAACTGATGCCACTTTTATTATACATGTAGTTATAAAAAGAGAAAATAGTTATAATTGTTTTGATAAGAAGGTTAATGAGTCTTTATGGGTGTAATGGGCTTCCATACCTACTCGCTGTGTTTTCCTTTTGTTCTGAAAATAATTTCTAAAAAAACATATTTTCTATCATTGATGTAGGCCTACAGCTTATGCTCGTAACATGTAAACCAATTCAGGATCGATTGTATTGTTTCGAATGGTATTTAATGTCGCACCTTTGGGCGTTGCACTTACATTGCGACTGCGTTTCCGGTGATTGGCATATAACCGGAAGTAATCCTCATAAAAACCTATGCACGACTACGAGTCTAAAGAAAACATATATTGATGCTTACGGTCGAAAGGTGGTCTCGAACCCGCTATTTGTGCACAACATGAACAGGAGTCCGACAGAGCAATAAACAATGTACAGCTATGTTGCTGAACAGAAAACCTTGTGCATTTTTGGTAAGATGAAAGTTAGGCGTTTTTTGTTAGATTAGACACAAACAACTTAAGACATTTTATTATAATATTGATCCATCTTCAGTTTAATGATGAAACACGTCTTTAAATACAGTAAAATGAGGATGGAATAAGGTCATCTCGAAAGCTTTATATCTAATCAAGTACAAAGTGTTTTGTCGTGTTATTTATAATAAGTTGTATTAAGCCGCTCCAAACGAGAATCTGATTAAATTGATTGATTGGTGTTTTATGCCGTGCTTCTCTTCAAACAAACTGTCCTTTGTCAGAATTAAGCCAGAATCTGCTAAAGCAATTGCTACATGTACAGATCGCTGAGTAACAGCAACGGGACTCCTAGGCTCATCCAGTACATATCATTTATGACGTCAAGCAAGGGTATTTGTTCACGGTAACGTTCAACCGGGTGGGCCTACATTGATCATGTTCAGTAGCCGCATAATTGGCACCATAATCACTGATAAGGACAGTCATTTCTGGCACACTGCTGATTTGGTTAATGCTGCCCGGGCTCTCTTACGCGTCTGTGGTATAAAGGTCATAACTAATTCAGTGTTGAACGACTATTATATAAGGATACCGAGTTAACAGCAAAATACGGTAGCTAAGAAGGGTCATCTGCACAAAAGTACACGGCGGAACTGCGATACAGCGGAGCGTACGTAACTGGCCACAGTAGAAAAGAGCCATTGTGCTTGTTGTGTGTGGAAGGAATTAAATAAATCTCAACAATTTTTTAAATAAATAAATAAATATATATATTAAAAGCGAAAATATTTATATCAATTGTTGTCATCGGATATAATAACAATAAACAATGATGTCTCCAATGCAATTTCCTTACACAGATAGCTTCTTATATCTTTAACAGAATAAATCTCCTTATTTTCTTATTGAATGAATCACTCTAATTCAATTCGTTCCTCCAATTCTTTGCTAAGCTGATTTTTTTTCGATTTATTCTTTTCTCTTTAAATTGTAAAATCTCTGGTATCATACAAAAGGACAATTACGAAATTAAATTTGAGATTTTTTTTGCTAATTTTCATCAAACCAGATTGAATATGACAAGAAATCTGTTCGAATGGTAAATAGATATTTTCATAAAATAAATTCTTCCTATTGTGGTATCTGACATGCAATTGGAGAAGACATCGTTTTACATTAATTTCAACCGATTACATGGCTTTTATGATTTGATTTATTTAATTTAATTTATTTATTTATTTACTTTTTATTTTTTTTAAATTTGTAAAAATTTTATTCACTATTATTTTTTTCCTTTTTTAAAATTATTTTTTGGTAATTGCTTTTTCACAGGGCTTTTAAATGGATTTAATAAAGTATGTACAGATTTTATATCGTTATCCCAACTGCTTTACAATGGAAACAATGCCACAATTTATTTCGATTATTAATCAGAAACACTTCTGAAAATAAAACATCAGAACCAGCGTATACGATGTACCTTGAGAAGGGCAGTTTAGCAAGGCAAGGTTAAGTGCAAATCGTGTATATCGTGTTATGTTACAACTCAACCCAGCTAGGTGTGAAATAGAAAGGTGTTTGAGTCCATCTGTTATGCCCTGGGTGCCTCGTACTAGCACAGTTTGTTTTCTTTCAAGAAGATGGTTTGCATCAAGCGAACACCTTGGTTAAAAATAAAGTCACAACAGAACACACCGAAGGTTGCTTTTTCAGAAAAATGATGTACGGCACATATATGATATGTTTGCTTTGCGCTCGAAGATTTTCAAACTTGGCGGAGTTGTATGTAACTTAAAACGCAATGTTGTAGTTCAATGTGGTTTGTTGTGTAATAGAAGTAGGTTTAAGTTCATGTGCCTTTCCTCGAGCTCCGGGTCTGGGAAAAGTGTTTATACTAAAGTGAGTTGAATGCGCCTGCAGTCGCATCAGGCTATTCGCTTGGTTAGTTCTCAAGTATCAACATGTAACCCAAAGCACTACCTAAGTTATTTTAAACCAGACCCTACCTGTAATTAGTAACTGATGTGCGGTGGTGTCTTAGATCCCTCTTCACGGGTCAAGCGCCGCACCGACGGGAATAGACTGTTCGCCAAAAGACTGTTCGTCAATAAAGTTTGATACATATCAATCAAGACGAATTTGTATCTCAATTGTTTTTTACCAACTTGAGCTGTACTGATGATGATCATTCAAAATGTATTTATTTTGTTGTTATTCTGTGCGTAGAGAAAATTTAAGATGTATTACTCTGACTGCTTAACTCTTACTAAAACCCTACCCTTAACCTAACACTAAAAATTACTTTAATGCATGGTGGCCTTGCCGTCGCCTGTTTGTTCGTTTTATTTGGGTTTGGGGTTTAACATCGTACTCACTGGTTCATCTATGTCACCTGTCCGTTTCACACTGTTCTGTGCTTATAAACGAACAAACCCAGAGGTGAAACCTCGTAGGAAAACACGTAAAAATGACCATTAACCAAACACAAACGAAAACTAAAACCGACGGCGCGGGTGGTTGGAGTGAGCTTCCTGTTGCCCTGGTGCTTTCTGAGTTAAAGAGGAACAGAAAGCCGATATGTTTGTGATGTCTTTGTATAGTCCTGTGAGTCTCCTGTATTTGTCCTGTGATGGTTTTTGTTTGTTGCCAGTGGTGTCGGGGGTGGTTTCCTCTCCCCAATGGGCTGGTACGCCGTCATATGAGTGAAATAACCTTAAGTCCGGCGTTAAACCCCAATCAAACAAATCAAAGAAACAAAAACCGAGAAATCAAAGAAACAAAAACCGAGGGCATATCTTACATTATGACCTTGACCTTGCAATTGCAGAGGAAAACATACCGAAATGAAATAGTGGCCAAGCGCTTAGTAGATTGTTTGCAGGCACCAGCTCTTCCACCGTGTTAACTTGAAAAATGTCAGCATATTCGGTCCATGTGTATTCTGAATTCGTGCAAAAGAAGTATATAGTTATAGATATAAGGTTTAACGTGGAAGGAGAGTTCCGTTCGTTAAACTGTCTCATTCTGTGGTGTTAGCCTAATTTAATTACTACAGAATTTTGTTGGATCATCTGTGACTATTTTTGTATATGATTGACATTCAGTCAAATCGTTTGGTCGAAATCGGATATACTGAGCGATAACTGATACATAAATAATACGCCACAGCTTCTCTTAGGTCGCTGTCACACTTGCCCTTGTTAAGAATCTAAATATAAAAGCAACTCACCCCGAAATAGACGCCATGACGACAGCGAAACGTTATAAATAAAATAATGACATTTGGAACTTCTTCCGAGTAATTTTCTGATAACTGAAGAAAATAGTTTTTAAAAGACTTTTTAGAAATCCCCTATCTTTAATACCAGTAAAAAAAAAATCGGCGAATTCGATGTGAATCTTATTATTTGCTATGGTTCATTTATTTCAAAACACAACCAACTGCAAAAATCAACTAGACATTTAGATTCAGTTTTGTTATATTACCAAAAAATCTTTGTGTCCTTCGCTCTTTGAGTTGGCGGAGTTTCGCTGAGAATCAAACGGTATGTTTATACAACGGGAGCTACACAGCGCGTAAACCATGCTATTTCGCATCATATTTGGAATATGGTCAGAGAATTACACAAATGTGTATTACGTAACCAGACAAACATAACCGACAATAACATAATTGGTCGACAAATATTAATAAAAAAACCCAAAACGTCATATGTTTAATGGTTAGGATTATCCCTCCATATTTGACTATAGTGCCGTGTGTATTTAGGTGGAATTTAACCCTGCTGAATTCCTGTGTCAGTCAAAGGAGAAGGCGCATGTATTGTATCGCAACGCAATACTGTTTTGGGATACAATTTAAAGGCGTTTTCTTTCGAGAAGTCATGTTCCCATAGACTCAAAAGCACTGGTTTTACGTTACGGGCAAGATATGACTGTTTATTTATATAATGCTGAATTTGTATTCATCACATAAGCCAGAAATCATGTTGCAAAGCTATGTAATCACTACGGCTTAGTACTTAGATGTGTTACATGATATGATAAGTTAAAGTAGTCGCAAGTCACTCGGGAAATGAACCGGTGTTGATCTGATACCGCGAGCCCTAAGCTGTTACCAGGGCATAATTAGCTAATTGGCTCGCAAGCGGTGCCGATATCTCTAATGCATGGAATAATCGTTGTCAATAAAACCAAATTTTAAAAAGATGATTTCTTGTCTCGGCTTCAAAATGCCTCTTCGTTCACGGGATCGAGTCCGTTTGTCGACCATCTGGTATATGAGTGTCACACTTTGTGGATCCGGCAATCGCAGGGGTGGTTTTCACCAGGTTTTCCACCATTATTATAGACAAGGAATTGTGTGAAGTGGACAATCCGTCGTCATATAAGTGAAATACCCTAGAGTACGACGCTAAACCTCAATCAACCAAACAAACAAATCAAAATGCCTCTTAAACAAGTTATAACCATGACTTTTTTGTGACAATGTAACACACACGATATTATAAAATATTGAATACCATTGGAAACACCATAAATTATAAAGTACGTGTTGTGAATGTATTACAGATTATTTTACCATTAACAAATTACGCGGTATCCGTTATGTAAGTTGCTAGCGATGTGAAAATAAACATTTTAAAATTTAAAAAGTGAAGAAAACACAGTCACCTTCATTGCTTTTATTCACTTTAAAACGGGGTCACGTGGGTTGTTCGAAAGGGACACACACATCAATAGCATGATAGTATATAATGAAGAGGTGCATATCTTATGCAAAATGGTTGTGTAACATATTGAAGGCCCATGAGTAAGAGTACGGTACTAAAGGGAGCTAATCCAAAATAAAGTGCTACATACAAATCATACGATGTGATGATATTCACGACTAAGTTTAATAATATGAACCGATAATTGTGTTAGGCGAGAGGCCAGGGGGTATTAAATTAGACACCGGGCACACACCAAACCCCATACAAACATTGCTGAAGAATATACTATGATTATTTGTTTATTAAGTACAGTATATCTATGATATTATAAACAGTATTTTACTCAACAGTAGAGGCATACAAATTCCAAACAGTCAAGAAATGTGTCAACCCTGTATGCTGCCAATGATTGCACGAAAAGCAACTCAAAATATTACCGAAACAGATCGGTTGAGCAATAAAACGCATATAAGTGTATATTTGTCTGAGAATAAAGTGTTCAACATTAAACACACATACGCTTAAAATTAAACACACCAACGCTTAAAAATAAAAACATACCAATTCTTAAAATTAAACATACCAACGCTTAAATTTAATCATACCAACGTTTCAACTTAAACAGATTCACTGTTAAAAAAGCGCAGTTATTAGTTATTAGCTGTTGAGTTCGTTCCCTCTTGAAGGCAAACCGACTTTAACATCTTAACGGGTTACACCATAGGCTAGACATTATTTGACCGGATTCCGACCAACAGTATCGGCAGAGAAACCTTCGATACAATACCGGCTTGGCGGACTATAGTTAAAACCGAACAAGCCCACAATCTGGAACGGAAAATACAACACAAGTTGGCTCCCTCGTTCTGAGAGACACTAGACTTGTTGGTTAGCGTGCCTGCCTACTAATCCTACTTCAATGTTCCGTCCACGGATTCGAGTCCGTCGACTATCAGGTATATGAGAGAGTCACACGATGTGACTCCGGCAATCGCGGGGTTGGTTTTACGAGGTTTCCTCCCGGTGTTTCATCCTATTTAAGTGAGCAACAGTGTGAAATAGACTTATACTGCGTCATATGAGTGGAATCCCCTTGAGTACGCCATTTAACTGTAATCATTTAAACAAACACACTTATTAAACCGAAGCCGTCTTAACAATAATGAAAGCATAGTTAGTGCAACTGTACGATCTGAAGAAACTGCGACTTTGGGACAGGACAGTACTAGTCATTTAGAATACGTTACACACAAATGTTTAATGTTATTTTCTTGACTATGAATGCATCATTATTTGCATTCTTGACTCGAACATTTGGGAGATCAGAAAGCTTGGATTTCTCACGTATAAGTCAGAATAATTTTTTTAAATACACCGAAAAGGAAAAAGAAAACAAGAAAATACCTCAGCGTTTGAACAAATCCAAAACAGTATTATCTAAAGAATGGTTGGAACGCCGCATGGTGCAAGGGATTCGATTGACATCTTATTTGGGCAAAGATCGATACAAGTCAACCGCCATCATTCTACCAATTGTTTTGACGTCTGGTGTGTCTTCGTTGGCAGTTAGAAGACCTCTAATCTAAAACTGGGTAAACCGGAAGCTCTCACGTGATATTAAAGTGAGAGAGCGGATCCGTCTTGGAATTTTGGAGAAATCACGTGACCCTAATGAAGTCGTTCCGCTCTGAGGGTAATGGCTTGTATTGTATCAGGCCATTTCTGTTCCATTCTTAATGGCGTCACCGAACGCAAATACCACTCTGCGTCAATAGCCCCAGATTACAGAGCTACATTACAACTGCTTCAAGACTGGAAATTGTTAAGTAATTCACTTTCTCATTACTGAGACCTGGCTATACCAGATTAGCGTCTATTCACACGTACTTTGACAACAAACTTGGTTAACGATGGCGCCAATGGTGAGGAGGAGAATTCAATTCGTTAAGATCCGTGGTAAGATCATTCAGATTCGAAACAAACTTGTTGGACTTCAATTTGATCAAATTTGTTTGAGATTCGTAGATTGATTCGTGTTTAACTCCGTGCTGAACTGTATTTCACTTATATCATAACTATCTACTAGATCAGTTATAGCCCACTGATACAACAGTTAAATTTGAAGTGGTTGTTTTCTTGGAAACTTGAAGACTCATCGGTGCTAGGTAAAGACAGTACATCGGGGACCGGGAAAGGAACTCTGCTTTAATGAAATCGTGATTTCACAACTAGAACAAACAATTATACATGTTTAATGTATTGTGGGGACTGCGGCCGCGGTTTAGAGGCTAGCGGGTTTGTCTACTAATCCTATTTCGACCTATCGCTCACGGGTTTGCTTCCGTCTGACGACCTCAGATGTAGGAGTGAGTCACATGATG
>JAQQZZ010068047.1:0-22712 GCA_030265115.1 Mopalia vespertina | reverse complement strand
GGCTGGTTAAACACCTAGTCATTTTTAAACACTCACGTCATATAGTGTCGACTTAAGACGCACTTGGCCCACCATAACTTTTAGTCGCTGACGGAGAATCGTTCGTGTGCAGCGCGCTTAAAAAAAAAGAGTAAGAAAGTGCACACGATACGAACGTATTAATCTTCGTTAAATAAGAGTTATATTCCAAGGTCTCGATCTACATTACAACGTTGAGGAGCTCCTTTAAAACTCTTGGTTAGCTATGATATGCCCAATATGTATAACTTGTGCCGGTGTTCATGACAACTTAAATATTAGATGCGAAAATTTCACGGTAACCAGTAAGTTACCAATTATTGTCAATATAGTACATAGTTAGTGCAACTCAGAAGAAAGAGACCAGAAGTGCGTATTAAGTCTGGGATCTCGAACAACAGATTACCAAACACCCAAGCTCACTGTACCTATCTTAAATTAGATGATAAAGATGTGAACGGAATCCATAATGCCAAAGCCACTATTAACGGCCCAGTTAAAACTGTCATTTAAAGACTGAGGACTCTAAATTATGAAGTATATACAAAACTCCAAAAATCCATATAAAACTTTATATACCGTTTCGTTGGATTAAAAAAGATATGTTAATCATTGAATTATCAGAAATAATCTTAAACAAAAAACAAAACATCCATCCTTTCAACGTTTAGGAAGTTTTCCACATTTCATTTTAGAAAGGAAAATAGTTTATTTCTCGTATATCAATTGAACTTTGATTGTGAAATTTTTTATGCATAAATTTTAAGCTATCATCTAAATCATTAGTATATTTACTAAACGTATGCAACCGCCTGTTATCCAACATCAACGGCATTTGGATCTGTGACCAGCTTCTATCGCTTTATGCAATGTAGGCTTCGCAGGAGTTCTCACATTTCGCAGTTTCGCGTTTTGAAAATGTCATAAATCACTGGTGAATCACCGAGATACAATCATCGAAGGTTAAACTGAAAATAATCATTGCAATCTGTAAATTTTACAAATGGCTGTGTTTTTAGTTAAACTGTCTTTCCGATGATAAAGATTACTGAGATGAGTTTCGATTGTCAAATTCCAAGCACTGTACGCTAGAGGGCGCTGGTCTCAATGCCGTTGACATTAGGTTATGGGAGGGTTGATACTTCTAATCCTTATTACACTCAACTTCTTACTACGATTATCTATAGATCATATATTATGTGAAATATACGCCTCTTCCCCTTCTTTGTTATGCTCATCTACGACATCTAGTATACCTATCTCCTCTTTATAATGCTTATCTTGTACACCTCTCTCCGCTTTCTAATGCTCATCTAGTACATCTCTCCTCTTTATAACGCTCATGTAATACACCCCTCTGTCGTCCCTATTACATTCATCTAGTACACCCCTCCTTTTCCTTATTACGCCCATCTAATACACCCCTCTCTCATCATTATAACGCCCATTTAGTACACATTTCTCTCGTCTTTATTACGCCCATCTATTACACATCTCCTTCGACTATATTACGCTCATCCAGTACACCTATCTCTAGACCTTAATTCGCTTATCTAGTACACCTCTCTCTTGGCCTTAATACGTTCAACTTATACACTTCTCTCTGGTCCTTATAAGGCTCATCTACATTATACAACTTTGTCCTTATAACACTCATGTACATTCTTTCGTTCTTATGACGCTTATCTACAATAGATTACGCCTCCTTATTATGCTAATTTATAAATTATATGCTATATCAACTGTACGCCTCTCTCCAAACTTTATTACGCTCATCTAGTACACCCCTCTCTCGATCTTATTACGCACATCTAGCACACCTCTCTGGTCCTCAGTATCACCTTTACCTATAATTATTGAGTTGATACATTGGAGAAAGTCGTCTTAAAAACTTTTGTCCTGGGTGCATGTGTATATAGTTTATCTACCTATAGGCTAGCCAATTAAGTAAGTTTTTAGCAGGGTAGACTTGGCATCTGGGAGTAAATTGGTCATTATTTCATAAACACTGACGATAATCATCACAATGTCGCAGAGGTTTGGGAGGGAGCTCCGTGTTTGGCCCCAGAGCTCTCGGAGCTGAGGGCCAACATGCAGCCCATCCGTTTCTGACGTCTTTGCATTGTGTCTGGTGTTGTCTGTTTGTTGCCAGTCCTCGGCGCCCATGATGGTTTCCTTCAACCATTGATCTGGCACGCTGTCATATTAATGAAATAACCTTAAGTACGGCGTAAAACCCCAATCAAACCAAAAATAATACAAAAATCCAACAACAAACTATCTCACAATTACAATGAAATCCTTTTGGGGAATATTCCTGGTAAAATGGCAAATGCTCCAGAAAAACAAGCAATATGGCATGGAATGTCCATATAGCTAAATGGCCAATAATGGGCTCAAACGAGATAAAACTGCTGTGTAAAAACAATCTACTCAAGCTCACTTTATTCACTTTTTTCACCTTAATATATCCATGCAGCGTTTAGTACCAGGCAGTTGAGCCAATTCACAGCTATTAAGACATACGACTTCAATATGGAACCAATTTTCAAAACCTACCCCTACTGAGTCGTGGAGTTCCGAGAACTAAAGATGAGTTTTTATCAACAATCTTTTCTATCCCACAGTCACAGGTCTGAAACAAGAGGAATGATGTCGACATTAAAGGGCTAATCTCAAACAGTTATGATAAGGCCTATATCTGTTGAATAAATTGAGTTATGATAACAAAACAATGTGCTCACATTAAATCAGATTACAAAATATCCTACATGTATAGTAGTTAAAATAGAAATGACTTCACTGGTAGAATGTACCAGTGGAGGTCAAAACGTGCCATAGTCTGTGAACTCTGAACTGTCAATAACAGCGAGCCTTGTCACTGCTAAAGTCCACCTCCCATAGCTTAATATGGAAGTGAATACTTATTGTCCTTTTCGGAAAGACATTACTTATTCACGTGACTGACAGAATAGGAATTAGCCAACAGCATTTAAGAATCATGTAACATTATGACTATACTTTATCATTCTATTAATTCGTGTATATTACAATACATGAACTTTTGTGCCGAAACTTTGAAATGCATATTTATTCGATTGATTCGGCAAATAAAAGTGTCACCGACATTGGTCACTGCATGCTATCGACTAATGGGGACTGGGAAGAATGCCAGAGACTGTTATATAATGTGATATGCTTAGCTTCAAGCTTAAAATACAGCACTCGGGATAAATCGTCTATTAGCCCATCTAATGTATTGCACACACTATCGAGAACCTTCAAACCCAGCTGTAAAAGTTCTGCCTCGAATTTCTTCCACATTTTCCATAAATTGTCGACAAGACAAATTCATCATATAGCCTTGAGTGCGACTGTAAACGGAACGCCAATCAAACAAGCACATTTCTTAACATTCTTAAGCAAACATCATAAAAAATTACCTGCACAGGCTGAACTAAGCCTACTGCTTTCACCTCGATTACATCCGGCTTCTCAAATTTAACGACGGCACTTGTCGTTCGTGACTGTGATTGTCTAGTAGCGCGAGACGTTTCTGTAAATAAAATTAAACATTTATTGAAACGGACAAACTATTTTTTATAGTTGACCAAGATAATAATCATCCTTCATATCATCTGAGCAAAATTTAATTGCTATTCAAGGCAACTTTACTGATCAACGTTTGAAGCGCATAATATGTTATCAGTTGATGGAAGATATTGAAGTGAAGGCCGAATACCATAAATGTCGCTTACCTACATTGTGGGAATGATAACTCACGAGACGCCAGGCATCGACTGGGTTATACTTTCCACCATACACCAGAGCAATATTTATGGTACTGTGTAATATTCTATATATTACTTACATTATCAATAAATTCATAATCACGAAATTTCTTCGATCAGCTGTAGCAATATCAGGGTGAGACTGTCAACTCCATTTAACATTCATACGCCAGAACAGTTTTTTTAATACTAATGCACCCATTGTATATACATTAAATAAGATATTTAGTCTGTGTAACTGTGTAAGATTAAGACAACATAACTAACATAACATAAAGAGAGCAGATATACATCCCCTCAAAGTAGTCCCGTTGGGTAAAAGTTCAGAGAACAAGAGCGAGATTGTTATTACACCACAATGGAATAACTCATTTTAGATTGTAAATAAATCCTGATATTTCACCTTGGTATAAATACCAAAGTGTTTTTCTATGATCGACAGAACCGAAACAGACAAGAATGACGTAGGCCTACACATTGTATGAAAGAGAGCAGATATTATCTCCTCAAAGTAGTCCCGTTGAGTCAAACGTCAGTGAGCAAGAGCGAAATGGTTATTACAAAAACGAACTAGGAAAGAATGATGTACACATTGTATGTGTTTTCTGTAGATTTAACAGATGGTCGTTTACCGTGACTTTGGTCACATTTATGATCGAACTGATTAATAGTCCTGTTTGTAACCAATCTGTTCTGAATAGTCCCCCCCCCCCCAGTGCCCCCGCCCTCGGTGTTATGTTGTCCTAGAAACCGATTTGACTACATCGTATGGCAAGCATCGTTGGTCACTTGACCAATCAAAGACAGCTCTCACACCGATAATTTTCATTTAATGTAATCGTGTCTTTTGATTGGGTAATGGAGACAGTGACATTTCATCCATCCCACAGTGCCTGGCGTCAAGGGGAAGGACATTTACTATATACGTAGAGTATACCAGGTGTAACAGAGGCAAGACAGCGACAAGAAAACGGGTGTTAATTAATATCTGGTTTTAATTAAAAGGATTTCTCTTTATTTTGGCGATGCATTTCTAACATCTGTTTATACATATTGTAGACCATTGGTAGACCATACCACAGTATTATTGATTGGGGCCAGACGACGACAACAAAATTGTGTATTCTACGGCTAAGAGACTGTAGTAGGCCTACTGGAACTCACATGTGCTATTACCGTCTTCTACATCGTAACTGTTCTGCGTAATGAAAGACACCAATATCATTGTAGAAAATGTTGTCAGTGAAAAAAACCCAGATAAAACAACGCCGACTGAATTTCAGCCAAACTGATCAATGAGGTTTGCTTCCTCTCAAAGTACGCTGGCTGCCATATATAATTCCCTAATTATATGTTCATTATATACTTTTATTGTACAGATAGAAATATTATATAATTGTACAGTTAATAAATATATAGATTTAATGATACCAAACTATTATGTCATCCTCAATCGAGTTTTATGTTTCAACATTGAAAATCTGGAATTGTGATGCTGACATTTATACGCTGAAACTGTTTTACGTGAAAACTATTTTAGTTTAGACACAATTCACATAGCAAACTACTTTGAACGTTTGACCAATCACAAAGCTGCTTTACAACACTTGGTAATGCTAAACTGGACATTCGACATTCCTCGGCAAGCAAGATTAGGCAAGCCCTTTTTTTTATTATCAAAGCCTCATGTTACCTGCATGGCTTTTCGTTGCCTAATTGGAATAGTGACCGTTCGTTAACCCCGCTCTACTTGCCACCATATAACCGTTATAGGATGATTTGATTCAAATCAGATTGTCCCTCCCTTTAACATTTGAAAAGTCAGGAACAAGTAACAATAAAGCCATTAGTCTAAAGAATATGTGCACAGTACAAAACTAACGTGGAATTACGGACACATTTAACTGTTCACATGCAGCTGAACGAATTCGTTAGTAAAAAAAAAACACGATAAGGACCTTGACATCAGTTGATGTTGTATAATACCCAAATCCGTCTGACAGGTCATTTTCTCATTCAGTAAATAGATAGTCTCATATCAAATCGCAGGAATTAACAACACGCAATTTAGCTTTCAGCCAATCAATAATAGAATACGGATACCATGGTTACCAGAGAACACCAATTATTTAGTTGCCTTCACAGACGATATTTGGCGGCTCGCTTCCGTGGCTTAGTGGTTAGCGTGTCTGCTTACTATAATCCTACTCCGATGTACCGTCCACTGGTTTTTGTCCACCTGTCGGCCATCACGTATATGTGAGCGAGTCACACGGTGTGACTACGGCAATCGCGGGTTTTTTTTGTTGTTGTTGCGAGGTTGCGATGATCGTCAGAACAGGATCACTGCAAACAGGGTAAATTAGGTCATGTGATGTGTTTCAGCCTGCAGTTGTTTATGTCGTCCTATCTTCTAAAGGCCGCGGCCGTTCAACTGGCTATATTAAAAACAACTTGCAGCAATTAATCAAAATCTGTATGAAGAGTTTGACTAGAAACGGATACCAGAGGATTTTAATTGGATGTTTAAGAGCAAATCCTGTTTTGGCAATCCTCGAGAAACGGGCATTTTTATATCAGAGGCTATATAAAGAAAAGACTTATATAACCGATGATTAGTGTAAGTAATCTACCAATAGCTAACGGCACCATATCCGTATAGTATACGGTTGTGAGGACAGCCTGTCGAAGGGAATAGACACTTAACAACTCGCCCGGCGAATTTCCGATTCTTATGCCCTATCTCGAAAAATGTGCGTGTCAGTCCTGCACTAGGAGACAGTTAGACTCTACAACACAACCAATCCCACTTAATCGTACTTCAGTATTATCTTTTCTTCATTCCATGTTTTGAATATACGCCGGGTACGTGCTGTAGCATAAAATGTTTAAATTAAAAACTTTGTAGGCGAAAAAATCCTTCTGGATTATGATTCTTGGGGGTTTAACTGTGTTAAAAAGTAATATGGAGAAGAATAACAGAAGAGTTCTTAAAATTTCCCTTCTATGAAAAACAAAAAAACCCGGCTATGGTAACCATAGTTATGCTACTTGAAGCTTCCTAACCTTTAGAAATAGCAGTACGCTACCATGATTCGGCACTTCATCTTTCAATATATAAAAATTGCATGGCTTTACCCTGACATAAACCATCTCGTTTTCTTCCTTAGACACTTTTGGGTTAGACCGACCCATAAAACAGCCACTCGACGTCCATTTTCATGTCAAAATCAATACTTTCACCACACTCGCTTAAAAATGTCTTCCGTGGTAATTAGGTCATACGGATTCAACGTTTATATGTTATTCAGAGGCAGGCCTTACTTCTAAAGTTTTCACAGGGCTGTACGTCGTATCATTGTATACTTTATAAGATACGTATTCGCACCTATGGTTATCTTAGATAATCTACCGAGTATATTCAAACCAAAAATTTAGACTTAGACCGTACCATAGACAAAAACAATCTAGAAAACTCAAAGGCTCGTCACATGATGACTGCTAGTGTTAAAATCGGTGGCCGAAATCAATGCCGGATAACATGGCAGAAATCGAAAATTCCGAGCCCTGATGCTGGTGAATGTTTTCCGTTTTAATATAAGCACCAGTCACCGCATCCGGCTTCCGGAGGCTTCGTCGCTACAGCTTGCAAACAGTTATAGTTATCCCACTGTACAGTGAGTGAGAGAACATGGTCGTGATGCCAGTACTTAGATGTTCATTGAATTTGTAAAATATAAATCAGAGACCAGTTGCTTGAATCGCTATTAAATTTAATCATCTAAGTTCTAGATGACGTCACGCCATGTTGATGGTCTATCTCCAATCCACTATTAGTTATTTAATCTGGGGCCGGTTGCTCGAAGTTCTATTAAATTTAATCATCTATTAGATGACGTCACGCCATGTTGATGGTCTATCTCTAATCCACTATTAGTGATATAGCTAATCGTCTTTCGAGTAGGTGTTAGCGACTAATAGTCTTTCGAACAACTGGCCCCTGTGCAACAGCGTATGTTGATACAATATGTACTTTGTAGGCCTATAAATTACCTTTTTCTTTGTAGTAATGTTTGAATTAACGACAAACGACAAGGTTTGTGCATAACGCCTGATGATAACCGCCTTAGTAAAAGAAAATTTACATTTAACTGCAGTTCACTTGTTTATCCTTCTTGACGTTGTAAAACTTGAAAGCAGACAAAATGCAATAAAGAGCAGCGAGACGGTTATAATGCATCCCATTATCTAATGTAGCTGGTATTAAATCAAAAGTATTCAAAGCAGTTCGCATAAAGAAGTTTTAACTTTTAAAGATCACAAGTAAACGCATACATTTATGGCGTTTTATTGCGGCTATAAATCAGTTGGGTGGGTGGGGGGCAGCGATGTTTAACACATCTGAAACTCTTATCCTCTACTCTAACAAAACCGTTCCCGAGGCGGCTGAAACCAATAGTCATACTATACTTTTTTACTCCATCCTCATCTGTCCAATTCAGTAGGACTTACATAAATATTAATTTTAAATCACCCAAGGATTTAAGCCTGAGGCGGCGCCCAACTCTTTGCTCACATACACAGTAGCCATAGACAGGTGTCAGACTTGTATTATACAGTCAAGTGTATGCTATATCACAATCTAATTAAAATCAGATCTCAAAAACGCTCGCCGTGTTTTGTGTGTCGCTATATTGAGATCTAAAGCAATCACCCACACTATAATGTCGATTGGTTCCTTAAATTGACCTATCACAGAGCTGCTTCCCAATTCTGGTTTATAAAAGCCGAAGATTTCCGCTGACATACCGAAGTTTTCTGACTGCGTATTTTTTTACATGACCAACGGATACATGCACGTACAATCAACAAATACCATTCAAATAATAAACTTTGAGTGGAATTCGATTTTCCCCCGTTTATATACGACTTACAAGATTAACACAGAAGAAAATCGGCTAACTTCTGCTTGTTTTGGTTGAATTCGGTGTTTACCATGGCCCCGTGTTATCTGTGTTTTTGTTGGACAACTGAAACTGTGACCTTTCGTGAACCCCAGTAAGCTTGACCTAATTGAACAGTATTAATCCTTCTGGGTAGGTAGGTACCTGGTAGCATAAGGTCTCGGTAACAGTAATTTCCGATAAATTATCGTGTGTATTTCACTTGTTATTCTGCCCTTTGGGTCCGATGAATCAAATCTTGATTTCAAAATTGTCGCCACTTTTGAAGTTTAAGCATGCGCATTATAACGGTGGAAAGTGGCGAAGTACTAGTATTTGAAATGAAAAACGGTTTAGCTGGATACTTAGGCCTCGTTGATGTGAAATACGGACGACAAATGATCAAAAATGACTGTTACCTAGCAATAATGACACCAGGCACCTATGTATATGATTTTGAGACTGGGAGCTGAAGGATTTATTTTAAGACTGGATCGAATGCAGTATAGCGCAGCTCCTACGTTCCTTCCCAAAAATTCGGTCTTGCCGTTATGGCGTTGATACCTGACATCACAAGAAAATGGGGACGGTAAGACGTCTATTTATACTAAAATGTAAAGATTGTACCGGCAAGTTTTGCTCGAAAAGAATTCTAAACCTGTCCACCAGAATAAATTGGACCTGTTTATAGCTTCACGCATGCGAAGATCCCCGTTATGTCTGTATAATTGCTTCTCTATTTAAACTTTATCTTTTATTATATATAATATATCTAGGATATCTTCAAATGGGCAACATCATTTAGAGGACACAATTAAATAAACCACGACAATCATAGTGAGGAATAACAAAACTTTTATCGGCCGAAGTTAAAAGGTTAAGTTATTTACAAAATATATTCAGAATTTTCAAATAAATCTCAGCCTTTCTTTAATAGATAAAAACTTAACAAGGCTCCTTTGACTAGGAGTTTGGTATCAGATTTCATGATACATGTCTATGCCTTTAAGGCTGGCTGTCAATAGGGGGCGGGGGTCCTAGGCGTGAGAAAGACCACAGGAGGGTCCGGCTTCCACATAGAGAAAAGTCTAACAAAGCCTAAAAATTAAAACATATAAAAACAGCTCTAAAATAGCTCTATAGTCTAAATTAAAGAAACATTCGGAGCACAGTCTCTACTGGTCATTCGATTCTGATATCTTCGTGTGTGAATTATCAACAACTGCATGGTCATCCCATATACGTGATGACACGTATAGTTCGTGATGAACCTGTCAAAAAGGAGAGGGCAGGGTCGACAGAATACGATACCCTTTACCCTAAACAATTGACTGTTATAATGGTTAAAATATGTTCTCCTATTATGTCTTTCTATTGACGGTTGTACAAACACGTTAATAAAAGCAGGGAGTGTTGACCGACCGTGCACTTGTCACGCACGATGTCGTATCACTGACAAACACGTTTAATATTCCAACTATATACGACATCATAGAAATCAACCTAGTTCACATGATGGTACGTTTTAATGGGCACTTCAACTAGCACTGAAATTTGAAATCTGTTACCACGCATGGCTTTTTGTATATAGATAAAACAAAAAACTGTTTAAAGTTCATATGATGCAAGTGATAAACTTGACCTGTATTCGTTTCATCTTTGACATGTCATAGATCGACTTTATGAACCTGTTTTGTCAATTTAAGTACATTTCTGGGAAAATATATTCAATTTTATGTTTTACTTTTGCATAGACAACAGATTAACATGGGTCATCGAAATACGTCAGACCGTCACCAAGATCTAAACTAAACAACAACTGTTCCCTTTCCGTACTTTCTCAGGGTGAATATATTCTATAATCAGACAATTTTGCACGTACAAGAATCGAACTCACGACCAGCAGTCGGGAACCTTATCGCCACCACTAAATACCGACCACAGAGATAACTCTTGGGCCTTCTACCGGTTATTTTAGTCGAAAATAACTAAACTACTATTTAAGATTTTTAACATTGATAAAACAGTTCTAAGAAATAGCAAAAGGAGTAATAATATATAAATGAAACGACAGTTATCAAAGACGTCTATTTCACTGCAGGTATTCGTCATTAATTAAGTTATCATATAAAGCTGAGGGAACAAAATGGCCATAGATTCGGTTTTATTTTGGTGTAAATTTGTTACATTGCGCTGACTCTGGAATCAACGTTTCGTTAAGTCCATGCACACTGTTGTTGTTAATCAGTTTAGTGCTGTCCCATTCAGGCACGTGATACGGATTATTTAAGACGGATCCAACCTTCGCATCTCGAGACTACGAGATTTTGCGCAAGTTGCTGTACCTTCTCGCGTGGACTACCGAGAACGAGACTAGAAATAACGAGAACGCGAGAATGTATGGAATGTCGCGTTGTCTTGTCTCGCACCTCGTGTTACGCTGAACAGCTTTCACACCATGCACGAGATATTAATAGAACACGAACATTAATGGATATTTCCCGCCATGCGAATAATGCGAGACACGAGAACGAAAGCTTACATATAACCTCGCCCTCGGTCTACGAAGAACACGCGGCACGAGAACGCGAGAATACGAAGTATGAATGTGAGGTTTCGGATTTGCACCAGCATTCTCGTGATTTCACAGCTCAATCTCGCGTTATCATGCCTCGTCTTTAACTGTTTACTTCGAAGGAAGAGATCGCAACGAGGGGGTATCTGTAAGCGTGTGAGTAAGATGGTTCATATTTGTAATCATCCTTCTGGACAATGAATGTTTAGTTGCCGACAATGAAAACAATTTGGTCGAGAAGAAAAGCTACCAAAACTGAAATCCGAAGCTGGAATCGGAACTCGCGACCAGTGGAAACCGTTCAAAACTCTAGCAACTAGTTCACCTGAGAACAAGGGCGATTTTTCAATCTCACAAGTTTTTTTATTTATTTTGTAAGTCAAATTTGATTATACGTGTTATTTTGAGTTCGTGTCTACTTTATATATATGTCACATTGGTGTCGGCAAGTTAGTATTTCTCCTGATACAAAGTTATATCTCCTAAACTACTGTGTTAAAAACCAGACAAATAAACCAATGATTAAGCAAACAAAACAATTTTCACAAGTATGTGCGAGTGTTTACTCCATACTTTGCCAAGCATGACACTTTGTTCCCTAGAAATGAACTGGACTAATCAGTTGGTTGCATTTTAAGTTAAAGTGAATCCCGGGTTTATAGTCTATATTCTGAGTTCACGTTACATGATAACAAACACCAACATCTACCACAGTATGTAAATACTTATTTCAATCTACAAACTTGTCTATACCGATATAGGTTTACATCAGACTATTTCCAGTAACAAACACATGGCCCCCACAATATTTCAAATACCAGTTGGAGCAAAATTTTTAATAATAAAACTTTAAAATTACAACACGAATTTTAATACAATCCGCACATCGTAATAATGTGTTTAATAAAGTTGCAAGCTGAGTGTTCTCTTGGTAAATTCACCGATAGATCTGAAACATATATACTGCTACAATAAACAATAGGTGGTAGAGGAGTATTGTGGAGTTAGTCTACACATTTTTTGTAATGGTATTATAGAGTAGTGTCATTGTGGTTGATAAAGACTGAATTAATAGTTAGTAGTTTTATTCAGGTGGTCGTGTACAGCTATCACAAAGCATGGTCGAGTTCTGACCACTTAGAAAGTGCTCAAATTCCGACCACCAACAATATGTTGGTACCATGCATAGGTGGTCGCATGCACCATCCACCTTACTAGTGGTCGTCGTTCACAGCGACCACATAATTGCTGGTCAAACCCCAATCACCTTTGCATTCGGTGGTCGGTAATGACGTGACCACGATTTAGGTTAACCCAGGTGACAAACTTTTTGGTAGTCTCTGTGACCATCTTGTAAATATCATGTTTTCTGTTTGAAGTATCTTTAGTACTAGGCTTTCTTAATTACTGAACACTTAGCAGGCTTACAGAAGTATTGGACCACTGTCTTATAAATCGATTAAATACGTAAGATCGCAGTACATCTTGCAGTACTTGGGTTCCCTTCGACTAAATAATGGGAAGACAGGTCATCAATAAGTTATAAATATAAATCATTGAATATCCAACAATGCCCAAAACCAGCCCCATTAATTTTAGAATTAATATATCAACTATCTGATTGGTGTTTATTATTTAAATTATGAACCCAAACTACTGGTTTATTCTATAACATTAGTCTTCTCACAGTATAATTCCTTATTCTTCCATTAAGGCAATAAAGGATATAGAGACACGCGCAGATGACGGAAATATTACCCATTATAGGTTACTCCTATTTTGCCCGATTGTTAAAATGTCTTCAACTTATCCTCGCGGGTGGTTATTGGAGGGAGCTTCCTGTTGCGCTGGTACTTTCTGAGTTCAGGAGGAACAGGAAGCCAATATGTTTGTGATGTCTTTGTATTTTCCTGTGAGTGTCCTGTATTTGTCCTGTGATGTCGGGGTAGTTTCCTTTAACCATTGGGCTGGCACGCCATCATGAGAGTGAAATAATCGTAACCACGGCGTTAAACCCCAATCAAACAAAAATAAAATTATCCTCAATTGTTTACAGAATTGTTTACAATATATGCTGATAAATTGCGGCATGCCATGTACAATATCATCAGATTTATCCATGATATATAGTATTGACATACACTGTATGGTGTGCACAAACGGTGCATGGTTCCCACACATCTGTCACGATCAATAAACGATATGGGGCTTTTGTCGCTCGCTTAGTGGTCCATGTAATCATCATTTATCCATATCAATTAGCCGTAGGTGGCAAAACGGGAGGCGTGATAACAGTTAGAGAGGAAAAGGTTGAACCCGTGTATACTGCTTTATGATGTTCTGAACGATAAGCAATGCTGTTGCAGGGCGGTGTAGTGTTATCATCAATATACGACACTGAATATACACGATAGGCCTACTATATATACCTCTTTCTTATGTTAACACTTCACACTAAAAGCGCGGCATATCGCAAAACATCCATTAAACCAAAGCTTAGTTAACAAAAGAAAAAAAAACTGGAGCAGGCAGATAAAGACAAAGTGAGTTGAACATCGATTCCTAGTTCTACAATTAACCCACGAAATCATTTCCACATGTTGACATTATTTACTAAACATCCAAGTTGTTTATCGGTAAATCAAATTGCATGACAGACAACGAAATAAAGTGGGGTTTCTTGTCTGATGAAACAGTTGAACTTTTAGGGTAGGCATGGGAAGGGCCAGCACTTAACTCTGTACAAACATATATCCATTGATAACAGGTGGTGCAAATAGACCACATACACACAGAACGTATCACCCAACTTCGTAAAAAAAAAAAACTTAAAAAGTTAACTTTCGCACTCAAACACTTTTTTTTATTATGAATTGCCATAAAGTATACAATAAGCAAACTGCACTCAATTCACTGCATTTTTTTTACTGACAAAAGTGACTGGGTAAAAAAGTAAAATATATAAAATATAAATACAGACTCGTGCTTACGTCAATGCATGGCTGAGATTTAAACAAATAAGTTGAAGTACTCGGCGACAGAAGTCAAACATTTACAGTTTAACGATCATGATCGTAACTAAAACATGCCACCTCCTTCAGGTATAGGTCACTGCTCAGTCTAACATACGAGATCAAATCAGTATCTCTTTCGTGATTAACAAAGCCCATTCACGAGAGTTACCGACTGGTCACAGCTCCAAATCAGGCTATATTATTGTTTGCTATTTTGAGTAAGCTTCCACTATATACGCTCAAAGTACAATGAACGATTTGACAATGAGTTAGCGAAAATCATTCAATAGAACATATCGAACGTTTACCTTGTTTTGTTTCTGTAAGTCAATTAAGCAAAAACCTTGTAAGTTAAATCGATTTGTTTGGTGGAACGGCAAATGTTAAGATGTGAGTCATCAACCTGACCGTCTTGAATTCTTCCGCGACATCTATAGGCATACCGGCTTGAGAATTAACCGGCTAAATTTTTATATTATTCTTGCAAAATATCGGTATCTATACTTAAAGCGTAGCAATGTTCTCGACAGTCACCTTAATATTCAACTCACAACTCTCACAGAAATGCGACCAGGCAGGAGATTTTCGCCTAGATAACGTTTTGACCTGAGCGACGCTCAGGGAATTCTGGTTATATTCATGAAAGCGAATTTTGCTCCAATAGAATGTATTAAATACAAATTATGTTTAAAGGTGAACTATTGAAACTATAGAAAGTTGATTTAACTATTGCGAGAAACCAAAAGACTGACGCATGTTGATATGTATTGTGATAAATTAAAGCATAACAAAAAAAAAATGTCGATAATTGACTCTGGCAAGTTACTATGGCAATAAACCGATAGTTCGATGGATTCTTTTACTTGTCAGTTTGTTTGTTTGATTGGAAAAAAACCTAAACAGAAGTCATGTCCGACGCCGTTATAGCGTTTGTCGATTTGTTTGTTTGCTTGATTGGGATTTCACGTCCTGCTCAAGGGTATTTCACGTATATGACGACGGATTGCCCAATACTAACTCTGCCATATACTTAAATACGGAGGATAAAGCCACACCTTCGATTGCGGTAGCGACCTCGTGTGACTCCCTCAAGACAATGGATCTCGATCCTGTGAGCGATACCCACTGAACTAAGGCCGCGCACCCGCCCTGTTTTGGAAAGACAGATGTAACATTACAGGTGTAAACTCAAGCTGAATGCTGCACAAATAAGAAACAGACCTGAGATTTCACAACAAAAAACGTGCAAAAAAGGGCTAATTTTCGTTTATTTTATAAACGGCAATATGTGTTAAGCTTAAGGGAAATAAGTTCAGGGTTATAAATTATATAGTGGTTAGACAATTGTGGTAGACATGGTATAGAAAAGCTATGATTTATCAATCTGTCTTTGACATTAGTAGGCATAAAAAAATATTGCACAGTGGACTTTAAGTAACATAAACTTGCTCTTGTGACTGACGTGAAGATATACCACCACTCAACTCTTCACCTCTTATACGAGTGTTTATTTCACCGTTCACTCGAGCAATTGGCCTTTTTTAGGTTTTCAAATATAGCCTATTAATACCCATAATGTATACTTAATGAACTTAAAGATAGTGAAATTCGTCAGCAGCCCAAGGTTACTCATTATATTGCCAGTTAATGCGAACCCAAACGGATCGGGTTACATGGTGAATAAAGAAAGTAAGCCTTCTTTTGTAATCATACACGACTCCTGACATCTGGCATTGCACAATGTCTAGGTCGATCGGAATGTTTGATCAGAAGGTCAATTGTAATAAATCCTCTTTTCTTATATGGATATGAACTATTCGCAAAGTATATTCTTAAATTGTGTAAAATTTGTAAGAGAATATTGCACGGTCTATAATACTAACTTAAAACTCGATGGTAGTATTTGACTAAAATCAAAATACCATCAAGTTATAAGTTAGTGCTATAGACCGTGCAATAATCTCGCCCGGTATTACAGTGGGGATTTGTTTGGTTTGATTATGTCTGATTGGTGTTTTATGGCATACTTAATAATGGATCATCTAAATGGCGGAAGCACGTGTATAAATAAATCTAGAAGAAACCCCTGTCCCTTGAAAGGATATAGGGGGAACCCCGCATGCCACAAGTTGCAGAGTTCTGTATCCCTGATTGTCTATCATACTAGTATAATGTAGCCTTATAGAGATACAGAGTTAGGAGTGCACATAACTGCATGTGTTATTTCAACTTTTTTCACTTACCGACTATTATGGGTTCAATAAGCACTGCATATAAAATTTGATATACTGAACTTCCTTACACATTTTATTTGCCAAACGAGACTTGAAATCGCCCATTAGCCTTGTTAAAAATACGAAAATATGGTTAAGGTCTATGTTGCTAACCCGCCATTTTTCTCTGTTCCACCCTGACTGTAGACTCGGAATTGTAGTAGAAGGACTTCCACTTTTTAGGCATGTCTATCTAATAAAAGGATACAGAATTTATTCGAATGAAAAAGTCGGTAAGTCTACTTAATTGAAGATTTGGATATTGCTATTGCCATTGTGTTTAAATATTTATTATTCTTTTCAACTACGATCTCTTATGTCGATCTGTATTATATTTTATTGGTGAAAGAACATAAACATAAACATATATACTTTAAATCCCGATGTTACAATTACACGAATTGGAGCCTTTAAACTCAGTAGCTACGCATGCCACAAGACGATTTGTCAGCATGCGGCCGGGGCCCGCGGCCTTGGCTTAGTAGTATCATGTGCGCTTACTAATCATACTCCACTTTACCGTTCACAGGATCGAGTCCGTCTGTCGACCATCAGGTATATGAGTGGGCCACACGATCGCGGGGGTGGTTTTTACGAGGTTTTGTATCTCGGTTTTCCACCATGAGGCAAGGAACAGTGTGAAGTGGACAGTCCGTCGTCATATAGGTGAAATACCCTTGAGTACGACGCTACACCCCAATCACCCACAAAAAAAACCCAAACACACCCCATGCGGGGGAGTTGATCATAGGTTTAATGAGCGTAGGTTCCAGTCAATGTGTGTAGGAAGGATCGTCAATCATTTTAACTCTCGGGAAGTGCGACATTGCAAAACTTTATAAAGGTCATACTTGTTACGAAGTACACATTATACCAATTACAGAAGTAAAGAACACACCCTTTATTTATTTACATGCAGTTTTTGTGCCAAATCAGTGAAATACAATTAATAATGTATCAAAGGAAGCAATCAATATTTCCCCATGAAGATTCATGGAGTAATGTCTAGTAAATGTACGCAGTATTTCCATTTATTTAAGGTTATGTAGATATACCACCAATGTATTGAACAGGTGTTTATAAAGCAAAAAAACATCAGTTCATTCCATAATGTATTAAGTTTAATAACAAGTTAGATAGGTGAAAAAAAATTGTATGATAATTATTAGCGGAAAGATCTAAAGGCCTAGGAAGGATCTTACACCCAACCCTAAAAGTGTATTATAATAGGGTTGAAAATAAATGTCACCTGACACTAGTGACATTTGATACAGAGGGTAGTTCCATCTTAACCAACGGGTTCTTGTAGGCCATACTAGTTGTTTCTCTCACGGATCTTGACATTTAAGGTACAAAAGTTTTATATTCCTGTACAAGTACGAACGCCTTTTATTTAACTATATCTATAGACATGTAATTTAATCCAAGAGGGTTGAAATGCTTGAGAGATTATGATGCACATAAGGTTAACGTTTTGGAGCCACACACAGACTCATACTGCAACTATTCAAATATATTTGTATGCATGTTAGTCTATAATGGTAGCACTGCAA
Source organism: Mopalia vespertina (assembly GCA_030265115.1). NCBI lineage: Eukaryota > Metazoa > Mollusca > Polyplacophora > Chitonida > Mopaliidae > Mopalia > Mopalia vespertina. The sequence goes on along the minus strand of JAQQZZ010068047.1, from coordinate 4,545 downwards.
TCGCTGACTGTGTCCTATAAATTCTTACATATTAACGATAATATGTGAGCAAAAGAGCTGAGCAGTTATATTTTCTAAAATGTATGAACTATATGCGAACAAATTAAAGAAATGAAACACAAAAGTTGATCTGGTATATATATATTGAATAAATGAAGAGAGATAAATTTGCTACCCCCATCGGGATTTGAACCCGGGACCCGTTACAGGCCCAATACCCATAACGCGTATATTCCAGACCTGCCCATCCTGCGTGAACTTTGTGTAAAGATTACATTTTTAGAACAATTTTCTGACTATTATGTATTTTTTTCTATTCAATTTTTCAAAACTATTTGCTGTCCTATAAAACTAATTTCTGATCATTATGTGTTTTTTCCAATTTTATGAAAATGAGTACATTCTGTGGCCTTTCCTGTTATTTTGCCTTCATGCATGCATTTCTAATTGAGTATTTTAATATTATTTCACATGTTTGGCGTATTTTTGTATTGAAACTAAACAATGTGTACAAAATACACATAGTTTAGTATGGTTTTGAAATGGTTGTTGAGAAAAGCTTGCACTCACAGGCATATTTCGGTATAATACACCTATTTGGAAAATTGCAAGCACGTGCATGTTGACAGTTCGAAAGGTAATACCTTCGAACAACCCGTATTGAAACCTAGCTGCATTGTACAAAAGGCTCATACTGGAACTCTCAGGTTAAAATATCAAAAAATAGTTAAAATAAGGCACATTTCTGCATTGGGTATTTTTTACAGGTTAAAGCACCTACAATAACAAATCCGGTTCACTATTAACAAGGAATTGTCGTCTTATTGTTCTAATCAACTCGTACAATTGGTTAGACCATTGCACAGAAGTCGAAAGACAGCCGTGCCAGGTTTCATAATTCTTGTCATTCAGATTCGAACTGACAGAACCTTGGTATATCTTGATCCCTAGGCGATGGGTGACGATAAGGTACCAGTACTCAGACTCCCAGAAACAATTATTATGTATTTCATTTGTAAGGATAGTGCATTGTCACCCCTGAATGTCTTTGAACGTTCATGCTTGTGTAGTACTCGACATTCTCACACTGCAACCTCTTTATCCTTTATTATTTATTATTTATATCAAAATGCATGTCAAATTCCCCGATCAGCTGTACTCTCGCAAATGTCATAATGGGACTGTGTTATCCCTTCGATATTCCTATGCCTGAACGAAATAAAACAATAGTTTATCAATGTTGTATGCGTTAAAAAGATATCAGTTTTTGCCACCTTCCCAATTAGATTGCCATAATATTTATCTGTTCGACTGTCCCTTTAAGAAGAGCTAATTTTTTTACTAAAAACTCGCATTTGCGTGATTCGGTTTTTTGCCAGAGCACGAGGTTGTTGACGATCAACAGTTTGATGCAAGGCTGTTTTTTTGTATTTAAGATAGGGGCCTTTCAAATCATTTTCTTGAACTTGTTCTAGGTCAATTTCACTATATCCGTGTTTGGTGCAGTGCAATCTACACTGAAGTACTCCTTTGATCTGTCAAACTGAAGTGTGCAGACGTCACTCAAAAAAGTACTGTAGTCCGGACAGGGTCAAAGTTCAGAGAGTAATAACAAAAAGTGTTATTACACTGCAGTGAGATATCACTTTTATGCGTGAAGAAAATCCTAGTATTTCATTGGTATACAAATAATTACATGTTTTATTTTAACACGTGAAAATAACATACATATTCAATGTTATTTTTTTTAAGGTCATCTAGAGGTGGTTGCACATATAGCTTTGCCTTATATGGCATACTGCTCCTTCCCACACTCAATATTTTCATTTAGAACCTCGATGGTCGTCTGCTTGTTACAATATGTAAGTCATGCATTCCAGAGCCAGCCATGTCAGCTTGGGTCTGCCATCAAGAAAACGTCAAAATATAAATATTTCATGTTGAAAGCTTAAAAACAGGCTTTAAATACCAAGCTTTATAATCTCCAATTTCCTAGTAAGTTTAATTTGGTTGTGGTTTACGTTTGGTCGCCTATGGATATTCACTAGGTATAAAGTGATATTGTTGGCGACCTCATAAATATTCATACCTGTGTCTGCCTAAGTTTTTGAGAAGATCTTCATCTCGAGTTGTTATGGGTAACTTACAGACGTCTGGAGTGAAGGTAATAACAGTTTACGTGGTATAAAACGTATGTGACTAATATTTTTCAATATCCAGGAATATGTTCAAAGGGCGACTAACTTCAAGAGGGTGACGAAATAGAAATGAACTCATGGTGCCACTTTAAAAAGATGTCGTACGATAAAATTTCGTAAGGTTATAATTATAGGCGCAAAAGTATGGTACGAGATTTTTTTTTATGTCGTATGAGATTTTGTGAAAGTTGCCCCTGTTACTGTTGATAGTTTCGTCTAAGCAAGTATAGGTCATTCAGAGTTGTGCTTCTCTTATACGTTATATACTACATTGTAGGTACAAAATGTTGATAGCCCTCTCCCAGGAGACTACAGCAGGTAGGTGGTATGTTGTAAGTTGTCGAGTACAAGAGGAATGGTGTCTTAACTCGGTTTCAATATGAAACCCACGGGATACATATTTCGAAGGGTCTTAATCCAATATGTTTCTCTCTTCGAGGTTTTAAAATTCGTTTCCTATGCAGAAAGAATAGTTGGCGGTTTTCTGTATTCACCTGACATGATAACATAATGAAGTGTAAACGAATGTACAGGAAGGGAGAAATATTCGGCTATTGATGATATCTACTGTAACCTAACCATAATCAAATGATTGTTGGCCCTTAGACTAAGGGGATTTTTTTGTTTTTCCGACATCCTGTTTCTAACAACTTTTGCCAGCGGTGACGTATATCATCTTTTTGGATCATACTTAAAATTATCTGCCTAACGGTAAACATGTCCAATTTGTTCCGATACACAGAAGGCCCTATATGGTATATAAGAGTCTAGCTAACACACATTCTTCGTAGAAATCTTGTCTTACAATATAATATTTTCAGAGTGTTGGGCCTGTAACCCAAAGGTCCCAGGTTGGAATCCCGGTCAATTTAAGCAAATTTTTCTCTCTTCATTTATTCAATACATACATAGCCTTCCAGATGACACATATATTGTGAAATACTGAAAATGTATACCTGTAGCTTATCAGTAAAGTCGAAATCGATAAGTTATTACACTGGGGCGGACAGGTGCTTGTCACATATAGACCGTGTGAAGACATAATGGCCTACTGTGGTCCTTAGACACGTCCTTGTCCTTGCTTTAATAATATATTCCCCACGATTTACATAATACACTTCTGACAGTCCATGGGGTTATGTTGAACTGTCAGTAAGATAAGAGAACAAATATGTTTACCTATTACAATAAAATTGATTATTGGCGTATAAAGACAAACATTGGGGCACACTAGTTACATCGTATACAAACACTTGTGAGACAAAAGCTATTTGTAATAAATTATGTTCGGCACAATGCGCTTAATGTGAGCAAAATACACGTTACATGTATTTGTCTATAATCTTACGCCATGTGCAATACTCTCGTCTTTTCCCACATATAGAAGGACTCTTATAATATTGTATAGCATTTTCTCAGAAGTACCATGGCTGTTGTATTGGTACGTTAGGTAATTCCTTGGGAAACTGACTGCTCCCTAAGCTTAAGTGTGTTGGGAAAGCAAGGCAGATCAGTTGACACTACATGCCAGGGGCGTAATGATATCATTATTGTCAACCATTACTATTTTACAGATAAACTTATAATTGCAAGAGCTAGCGATATCTCTAAGTACTGTATATCTCTGTACTTGAACAAAAGATTCGTGCAAAGCGCTATAGACATATAAAAATCTAATTGTTAAATAGGGTAATTCTGTCAAGTAACACATTGGTCCGTATATATGTATCGTTAGTTTCCTCTTTCAAAAATGTTAGAAGCAGATCAAGAAGTGGTTGATTTGTTTGTTTGTTTGATAGGGGTTTAACGTCGTACTCCAGGGTATTTCATTTCACATGACGACGGATTGTCCATTTCACACTCTTCCTTGTTTAAATATGGATGAAAAGCGGGAGGAAAGCTCGTTATAACCAACCCGCGATTGTCAGAGCCACATCGTGTGATTCACTCATATATGATATATTGTTACTAATTCCATGAGTGATACCTCTATCTCAACGTCTATTGTTACTAATTCCATGAGTGATACCTCTATTTCAACGTCTATTGTTACTAATTCCACGAGAGAGAGCTCTATTTCCAATGTATATTGTTACTAATTCCATGAGAGTTACCTCTATTTCCAATGTATATTGTTACTAATTCCATGAGAGATACCTCTATTTCCAATGTATATTGTTACTAATTCCACGAGAGATACCTCTATTTCCAATGTATATTGTTACTAATTCCACGAGAGATACCTCTATTTCCAACGTCTATTGTTACTGATTCCATGAGAGATACCTCTATTTCCAATGTATATTGTTACTAATTCCACGAGAGATACCTCTATTTCCAATGTATA
>JAQQZZ010068046.1:0-40697 GCA_030265115.1 Mopalia vespertina | reverse complement strand
AATACCCCCCCCCCCCGACAAAAAAAACAGCGACAACAAGCACTAAATATAAAACATAATAATAAAAAAACACAAATATAAGATCGTTGCATGGTGGATGAAAAAAGTATTGTTTTTATACTGAGTTTAGTCCGAAAGAGTCAGACTATATGGTCAACCAATTAGCATTATCAATCCATCCATCAATCAGCTTCAATGCGACAACATCAATTACGTAGTGGAAATATATATAAAAAAATTATTATGTATGTGACTAATTACTTTAATACGTACATAATGACAGTGTTCAAATTGTTTTCATATTTATATCAAGTTTTATTTTAATGTTTAATTTTTGTTGACATGTGGAGTACATATGGTGATTAAATATGAATAAAACGGCCTGGACGGAAATCTTATCCTGATGTCCTCTAGGCAGGAAAGAAGATTTGAAAATTGTATTTCTTACGATTGACGTGTTTATGCTGTGTTGCTATTTGACATGTTTGGAATACCTCCGCCTTCATTGTCTTGGCTATGGCCGTAAACACTTACCCACTAATGACTCAGGGAACAATATAACATATCATTTTTATTGGTGTGTAAAATATAAATGCTTACATGTTAGAAACACTAGAGTATATGGTAAATGTAGTAACAAGTGATAAAATTATGACCTTTTGCGGACATTTTTAGTGTTAATGTTTCCTCCGTGTAAACGAAGGAAACAATTATGAAAACATCTGATTTGGCTCCAAATCTTTAACCATATTCTTAAAAACAGTAAGAGTCCTGGCGAATTATTTATCAATATCTGTCACTATGGAGCTCTAAAAACTTCGACAGAAACAATGGAGCAAAGTTGTTAAATTGACAGTGTTTCTGGAGTAAACAGTTTGATTCCCAGTGGACAAGATACAAGCGTTTTTCTTGCGGCATGTTTTCATTCATTGCCATTAGGCTCGATGCTTAACAGAGTGAAGCATTAGCATTATACAGAACACTGCTCTACTTAAAATTGAGGCTTTCTTGGATTATTTTTTGTTTGTAAATGGACTTTGCCCTAAGCGAAGAAACGGCTTTTGTGAGATCCTGGTGTTGTTAGCAGATTAACTGCCTGGATAAAAAAACACAGTTCGGTAATCCATTTAAGTTCTTCTCAAATCAGATGCTGTTGGATAACAGGTGAGGTGGGAAATCCCCTGGCTATGATAAGATGCTCACTGAAAGCCAAGATCCCGTCAACTAAGGTTTGTTCAATTCTCATAAACACACACGTTCGCAGAAGAGGCAAGCACAAACGTTTTCTCGAGATGCTACTGCTGTTAAGTTTTATCGTCTTAACAAACTTTAAGAAAATGAATAAACGCGGAATATTGTTATGTTTTACAAATACAGACATGATTTTATATGAGTAAGGATTTATGGATTAGCACTTTACGGTTTCGTTCTATTTCTGACTTTCCTTTTTTGTAGTAACAGTCCGTGTAGTTCCATGTAAAGTTATTGCCTCTGTGTCATTGTAACAGAAGACTTGTGAAAAGCCTCCACGTGGAGAAAATGTATTTTAAAAGAAGTCGAAATGGTTTCCCCATCAGATTTTTGTTTATTCATGCAGGAATCCTATCACAGCGTGGTACTAAGCGATTGGCCGTGGGTGATTTCTGGATATTTTACAAGTACCATAAATGAATTAACCCTTGTTCGTTTAATGTAATTGTGCAAATTTGATTAAAATATGTACGCCAGTGTGTATCGACTCCAACAATCGCATAATTCCAACTTATGTGTACCTCAATCCAAGCACTCAATACAAATCCATATTCATCAATGACGACCCACTTACATGCATGAATAAACTAGCCACCTTCGTAGTTGAATGTACTTAAGTGACTACCCACCTGCTTCGATAAATACCATAACATCCCGAATGCTAGTTACGTACTACACTGAATGTCCACATAATCCAATAACTAACAACGTAATCGAATTCTTGCATATATACTCCAATGAATTTATACCCATATGCCTTAACGAGTATCTGAGTATTCATGTGCCCATGTTCAACATGGTTATGCATGTATCCCTTTTGGCTACATCATAGGCTACTGTAAGGAGCAGCATTGTATCCCAAATGACCAATCTGCGTACTCAGGTGCATACATGCTACATACGCTTTCCAGTCCACGTAGTCTAATAATTATTTACGTTCTGGAATTTGGATACCAACGTACATGTATACTCCAATGCATAAATGCATCTATACAAGAATCTACTTATTTCAATTGTTACCCACGTACTCTAGTGAAATCTGCATGATCAGATTCCTCAATTAAGGCTCCTAACCCAATGCGTACTCTTGTGGCTATCCACATACCCCAACGACGACCCAATTTGTACAGTGTCAATATGCGTACAGTAACGTTCAATCACGTAATCCAATATTAAACACGTAAATCAGTGGTTTTCCGCCTAATCGAATGAAATGGTACGTACTACTATGAATACATGCCTACCCCAAGTAAAGTTATGTGCTCCAATTTATTAATAAGAACTGCAGGTGGTTTGAGGGAGCTTCATGTAGCCCTGGTGCTTTCTGGACTAAAGAGGAACAGGTAGCCGATATGTTTGTGACGTCTTTGCTTTGTCCTGTGATGTTTTTGTTTGTTGCCAGTAGGTTGAGGGTGATTTCCTTCGTCCATTTGGCTGGCACGCCGTCATGTCAGTGGAATAACCTTAAGTACGGCGTTAAACTCCAATCAATCCAATTAGCACTAACGTTACCCAAGGACCAAATGTACTCCTTTACGCCAACTTACCTTTGTTATATAAATGTGATCGGCGTACTCCAATGGGTAACAGTGTACTCAGATAGCAATCTGCGAACCGCCGTGGATGCATGGTGGCTTCTTACGTACCCCAATGGTCCCCCGCGTATGCTATAGTAGTAACCAGCGTACAACATAATACTCCAATCATTACGTTCGTGCTCGAATCGTTATCATTTTGTCACGGTTATTAGAGTACTCCATTGACTATTCAAATATATTTCAGTAATATGTTAATCAAATTATCTTCTGGCTATACTTCTGTGACAACCCGGTGTACTTGAATGGCGATCCACGTGCTTTAGTAGTTGCCCATATTCATCAAAGGTCACAAAATAGGAAAACCCCGCTATCCGGACATGCAAAAACAAACACTGTTTTATCAATTTCCTACCTACGCTGAGGTAAAGATGCTATATTCGGGTTTAAATATTAGCATCGAGGCGGTCATTTGGCATGAACCTGCTTTTCCAGATTTTCATTTCTCGCATTTGAAAGGCATTTAGCAAATGTAATAAAGATAGGGCTTATTCCTTCCCAAATGGCTTTTTTGTCAAAGAATATAGACGGCTATTTAATATTCTAGCATGATCAAGTAAAACAGTAATGACATTGTATTCCCGTGTGAGAATGATCTGTAATGGACTGGTTCACAAACCAATTCGTCAGCTTTTATAAATCGTCTTGAAAGGCTGTGGAGCGCAGCTGGTACTCTTTGCATAGTCTTATCTGTAGGATATTCTCGATTATCGATCTTAAACTATGGGTGCCTAGTAGATTCCTTCGTGCTTTTGTTGTATACAAGATCTATAATATCGCCATCAAGCTTACTCACATTACACGTACAAGCAGTATAACACAATTAAAAATAACTATATTGCATTAAAAGCGCACCTTTCTGTAATACTGTGTCAGCGCTTTATGACATCAATATATACTAATGCCATTTATTCAAATTATATATATATTGACGACGGGTTCGATTCCCGGTGGAGGCAAGCAAATTTTTCTCTCTTATATTGATGTCAGTTTACACACACATACATGTTAAATGTACCACCTACTTTTGGACGTTTCTAAAATACTCCAACCGCTTTCAAAGCTAGTTTTCTTGAAAAGTATTGTCACTAATTGGATGAAAATTTCCATAAAACGAATTTCCTGAGAGTTGATTAGAGTTGTATCTTTAAAAGATATCATCTGATGTGATTCGATAATATATCACCTTGTTTCAACCAAAAAAGGTACCATGGGAATAATTTATTAACCAAAATTATTTCATACATGCTTTTGTTGCTAACAATGGCTTGGGTTGTTGAATAAAACTAGGTGTGGTTGATTTGTCCATGTGCCAGACCTTCATCACGGTGAAATACCCCTTGACACGCCTGAATGAACACCGGAAATTCGCAAATTGGTTACTACCGCCTATTTCCTTTCTGGTGATTAGTATTATTGGCGTTTACCAGACATTCTCAGAGACCTTGGCACTAGAAATAGTCATGTTGACATTTATTTAGAATTCGTTCCTCATATAATCACCGTCATCCGATTTCCAGATTAGAATTGAAATAATCCGGGTCTCCTATTCTCATTCAATCACTGTCCTTTAGTTTATTCATTTGATTTGGCTTTAGTGCCGTAATTAAAGCTGTTTATCTCATTTGACGGCGTGCTAGACTTATGGATGAAGAAAACCCCCCTCTACGTCACCGACAACAACAAATGACAAGGCGTCACAATCACACCATATCTATTACAATATCGCGGCACAATACATTTTAAACAGTACTTTAATAATAATAATAATAATAAATAGCATTTGTATAGCGCAGTTCTTCAATAAATGAACTCAATGCGCATGAACAGTGTTTACTTTTGAGCCTCAATTTCAGACAAATCACATGTAATTATACAGCCGAAGTACTTGTAGGTACAAACAAATTTTAAAGTCGTACCACAAAGTTTCGGACTTGAATGTCTTATATCTTTTACATGGTTTACACATATGCGAAGATTTGTCCACATTGGAAATTATATTCCTACGGTTTGGCGCATTCACAACATATTTGTAATAGTACTCTAGCTGAGGGACAAAGGCGACACATATAATCGGTATACAAAATTTGATTAACAAATAACCCGGCTATATTGTAGCCAGTACCAGCACCAGACAATGAAATATCATTGTCTTGCACACATACTGAGAAAAGTGCAGGGGACAATATATCTCGTTGCCGTACACCATTGCTAACAGATAAGAAATCCGAATTATCACCGCTCCAGAACTAAAGTCACACTGAAGCAACGTTATGAACTAAAGCAAACATACAGCTTACTCCCGAAACAGAAAGGCATTTCACTTTGAATAATTTTCTTGGAGATAAGTCATCGGTTGATCCTGTAAAAACAATTCACTGTCGGCACTGAAATTGGCCAATAGTTGTCATATTGTGTACACAGTTGAAGGAAATACAATGTCTGATGAAAGTACATTAAATAGTTTTCGATTTATTCTCCGAAAACAAAATAATGGCAGATATATTAACCTTTGACCTATACAGTTGCAATATGGTATTTATGAGCCGTAGCCGTAGAATCGTGAATATATAACATGGCAAAAGTTAAGCACGAAATGCAAGTATTAAAGAAATGTGGTGAACAAATATTGAACGGTTTTCGAGATATGCTAAGGAAACAAAAATATGGCATATATTTACCTTTAACACATATAATTGCAACATACATATTTGTTTTACGGTGTAAAAATGTACAAAAAACTACATACAAAAGTTGATGACAAAATATGTAACTGTTATTGAGAGATTCCCCTGAATGAAAATATGGCACATATTAACATTTGCGCTTGAAGTTGCAGTATGGCAATTAGACATGCGCTTTAGTAGTGACGATGATTAATACTGATTTAATACATAATGCGTATATAAGAGATATTCATTTAGTTGCTAAACTGAGCGGTTTCAACCAGGTGGGGTATACTTTATTTAACTAAAATGATATTCGAATACATTTGTGTGATACTCCTTAAGTGTTAATAAGCCAGGACATAGTGTTACGACTTATTGTCTACGTGATAGTTCGAAGGTACAGGACAGTTGAGGTGATGCATTTAGTTAGTAAAATGTAAGCAACTGATTTATGCTTATCAATCGTATTAAAAATGCTTGTTGTAAATCAAAACCAAAGTGTCCAAATATATTAAGCATTTGTAAATATTTTATTTTAATTGGGATTAAACTGTCCTCAATTATTTAAAGGAATTCTCTTTGTACGAAGGTTCTTACATGTGTTAATATTTAGTATTTGTTGTTTCACACTACTTAAAAAATCTACGTAAATTAAAAAAAACATCAAGATATAAAATGAAAAGACGACAAAAAGTTTTTATGAGACTTTCTTTCTGTGATTTGTATTTGGAGTAACCTGCATCAGAGCTTCCACTTGTAGTAACTTTGTACTCCTTATTATTAATAAGCTATTAGATTGTTATTTAATACAAAAAAATAGATTGACAATGTCAAAAGCAGCTATTAGAGCATTTACTGTGTGCAATGACGTCTCCTCGTATCCTGACCTGCATTTAAATTACATTGATATCCAGTTGTAAACTTGTAAATGTACGTCAAAATGACAAATGGAAAGGCGCAAAACTGTCCATATTCATGATCGCAATGCGAGATGGAATCTATGTAGTAACAAATGTACTAAATCTGTGAGATCGTATGCTGCCCCATTCGATGGAATGACCTATGGCAAGACTTGACCGCGGGGTTAGCAGAAAATAGACATTTGGCGGCGAGTTATTTAGGATAAATGGAGTCATCATTGGTCCCTAGATCGCAAACAGTGTCGGAGATCGCCATCGAGTTCGCGTGCAAATCCTGCGGGATTTGGAATTTCGGGCAAATGATCATTTTAGTGACAACCCCTAGGGTGGGCGTGAGAATAAGATTGTAGCTGTGACTTGATGGATGTGTTTCCAGTCTCTAAGAACTGACAAGCAATAAAGCGACCACCAAACCAAACGTTGGCAATCAATACTTTGAAGGATCTATGATTGGATGCAATAGACTTAAGATAAATTGCCTTTTTATATTGGGTTGGTTTGTTTTTATGTAGTTTCGTTCATCATTTTTACTTTTCGTATCCCATTTCACATAGACTATTGTCGATCATTCAAGTGTAATATAACACAAATAACGCCTACCCTCTGTCGCTACATAATGGGTTTCCCTAGCAGCTCCTCGAGTTTCTTACTTTGCTGTGTTAACAACATTTTGAAAACTTAACGAGGACTGTGTGCATACTTAACGACATATATTTTCTATTCTCTGAAACTGTCGCTAGTTAAACTGATGTATCGATAAGCCCGAATCGATAGAAAATGAGATGCAGTGGCTATCTGCTGGATTTAACGACTTACAAGAACGATAAAGGGCCACTTGGAAAGCAATTATGGCGGGCCTTGTGCCACGTCGTCTACACGCTTCTTCTGTGAACATCATCAGTAACTCAGTCCCACTCCTCGCAATACCACATCGTTATCCCTGGCTTATCATTGATGTCATACGTCGATAATAATTCATCTGAAGGCTTCAAGTTCAAAGACTAATTGACAAGTGATTCACTGGACAGCCACCAGGCGTCATCATGGCACACTTGACAAGGGCTATTGAAGCTAAATTCCGTCTGCTTCATGGCTATTGAACTTCGAACATCATCGACACGTTGTCCCTGGGGCGTCGTTTCCCAAGCGTGACTGCCCTGCTATCAGTAAATGCACCGTGCCTTACCCCTTAACAGCGACACCCATCAGCTTCCTGTACGAGAATGTGTAAATTTTGTCGCGATAGCACTGGTCAACGTTTTAACATCATCATCAATCTTCATAAGTTTTGTGTAGTTCCGGAGTTTAATGTACCACATTATCTTATCAGCGCCATGTGGTAATGCGTTATCTTCAGAACTGGATGTGTACCCCTAAAATGACACAAGCACCTCTCATTCACTATTTGATAGCAGCATTGTACGACTCAATTCAGCTAACAGTTTCCTCGTTGTACACGTCTCTAAGATTATTTCACTCATGGCAACGCCACTTTTATAGTTTGACAAAGTATACGCTTCTAGCCAGTTGGCTAAGAAACAAAATAAACAAAAGCTATTGCATATAACCATGTACGTTCAAATAAGAAGATGTTCAAAAGGAAATGCTTCTATCGGTATCTTTGAAAATTGGGCGGGACAGTTGTATGACTTCAGAGAGAGATCAAACAGGAATCAACAGCGATAATATAGAACATTACAAACATAGTGCCTGTTCTGTAGCTGTTTGCTGATGGATATAGTCTTCCAGAAACCTTCTCAATGCCATATTAATCTGCTCTAGGTGCTCATATCTTCACATGGAATCTTCTTTTATGGAAAACAATGACATCGATGTTATTGTCAAGGAATACGTGAACGAAGCACGACATTATCCAAAGAAAGATAACGCAAAGGGATAAACTATCCAGAGTTTTTATGTTCAAACATTTACCATATTATGTAATGTTGGTCACATGTAGTTTCTGGTTATAAATTATACATTGAAATTATTCCCGTTGGAGAGAGACATTTTTGCTTGCCTTTACCGGGATTCGAACTCGGGTCTATGACTAACAGGGACAATGCTCTTACCGACTGAGCTACACAGGTTCACTATATATAATGACCACGAATATTCATCCAAGTAAAGATGATGAATCTTTCTCTACGGGTTGCCATGACACAAGGTCACTAAATAAGACTATTAGTATTTGTTATCCAGAAATTATCTACATCTAATATAAATATATTTTGACAAGGAAAACTCTATGTTATCTGTTTTACGTAGACGCTAATCAATCTAGTCATTTACAAACTACATGTGCTATTTAGATAGATATCGATTTTTCTATAAAAAAAAAATGCCAACTAGAATGGAGGTACATCAGACCGGTAAGAACAAATCAAGTGGAGTTTCCGGAAACTGTGAGAAGAGTGTCACTTCACGTATCGGTTTAAAGTGAATCATCAACTCTGATAACTCAAACCCAGAGAGCCTTAAATCCTTGAATTGAGAAAGAATGAAATGAAAGGTTTTAACAAATTAAACCATTGCTGTGACTTTCCCTCAAAGGACCCTTGAAAATTGTACTGCTGCATTTCTAGATAGCTATTTCATTAAGAAATGCGCTCATTCATAAAAATGACATAAAAAGCATTTACATTTAAAAAGATCCAATAAGATAATTGATTTAACTCCAAGTGCGCTTTCAAAATAAATTCAGCTTTGCGAGGTGCAGAATGAATAAAATACCAGCAATTTCCTTTTGGTTTGGATTGAAAATATTTTTTTTAAGTTAACGTAACTTGAATAATCATTTGAACTAATGGAGTTTAATTTACTGGCCAGAAGTTGAGGTTTAAGTTTGCTTTTGAATAGCCATCTGTCGGAGAGTGTGTAACAGTCTATAGATTTAAAGAGAAAAAGACTGTTCTGAATGCGCGAGCATATATACGCCATAACCAGGCTTACGGATTTACTCGAGCAAAAACCAATTGTGAGTAATATCCAAATTAAAAAAAATATACTAATTTTGCGTGCCTGTTTCCGCGCTTTATGTAGAGAAAATCGACGTTTTCACTGTGTTAGAATTGGAGACTGATTCTGCCATGAGCCTCTGTGGCTCAGTCGGTAGAGTGTTGGGCCTGTAACCCAAAGGTCCCGCGTTCGAATCCCGATGGAGGCAAGCTAATTTTTCTCTCTTTATTTATTCAAAATATATATATATAGCTTTCACAATTTATAAACATTTTATGCAAGTCTAAATTATATATTATACGCTTGTATAACTAACAAAGTCTTTGTGTAGTTCGTGTTTAGTCCTGCCAAAGCTCCACCATTTAAAACAGGGCATTTTGTGTCTACGTGTTTTACCAGTACATAGTTCCCTACGTGAATGAGACTAAGTTATAATTTTCCTAACTAAGATAACTGGGAACATGGGAGCAACTTCTATCAACTGTAGCGTGGCTCTCCAAACCAGTTGTTTTAGGTTTGCGGGATCTCTTGTCAATATTTATCCTCCACTACCGTTCTTGATATGATTAAGGCTTTTTGTAATAACCCTTGGCAGTTCTGGTAGTACGAAATTCTGGGATCATTCCCAGTCTCCACAATACGGTGTCCACTGTCTAATACTCTGACGGGTAAGCAAATTGATAGAAAGAGAGGATCGAGAGACCGTCTAAATACAATTACCTCCAGACGTGCTGGTTAAACAGCGGACTTCCTTAATGCAATACCCGTAACCGGCTCATACCCTACCTCACATATACGATGCAATCTACGGACTATTGAGTCATGATTGAAAAACTTCCCATAGTTGAATCCGATCAACATTAAGGAAAACATGTTCCATCTTCTTATACTAATGATTCTGTTCATATTAAATTGTTGACATACAGCGAAATTCAAGTAAATAATGAATATTTAACACTTTGTTTCTGATAATAAGAAACTATTTTTTGTGTTGTTCAGTAGGTTACCATAATAATTACTTGCATTATGCTATGATGACCCCCTCTTACTTAGAGCATATTCCCAGTTCATAAGAACCAACTGACAACCATCTGAAACAGTGGCCAAAATCGCCAGCAGTAAATACAGACCACTTAAGACCACTCAACCAAACCTGGACGGTTGACTGACGAGTTCCGCTGACCCTTTCTTGACTGACGATTCCCGTCAGTGGCGTATGCAGGAGACTATTCCCGGATGAAGTTGCCAGCGGTAATTAGTACAAAGACGCGCATGCTCGCACTCAATTTATTTGTTGTTGTTTTTTGTTTGCTTTTGTTTAACGTACGATAGGAAACAAAGCAATTAAAAAGCAGTAAATACCAAATCTTTGTTCCATCAACTAGCTCAGATTGTTTCAACACTCGTTCACTTTAAATTCGTCTAGGGTCTACTCGGCCCTTGAATGTCTCGCTGAATATACCGAGACAGTTATTCTCCCCTTCTCGGTTCCAGGAACAAATGTTACCAAAATAAATACCGGCTGAGTTCCGTAATCCCGTATCAGAGAACACAGATAAATAGAACAATTGATTTTCATGATACTGTATCAATTAAGAATAATGATGCATTAAACTATCCTTCGATTTATAGCATGGATTTTGTATTCCATTATATGGTTAGAACAGGACTAGGCGAGAATTGAATTGGCGGAATACGTCACAGTGTTCTTTTCAAATTTAGTTTTCACGGGGTTCTGTATTATCACAGATGTTTTTGTCTTTCTGATAACACCTTTGTTTGCTATTAATTTATTTTAATGTGAAATGTCGAGATGACTCTCATTATGAATGAATCTAACTATAAGCTTACAAAAATAAACCCACACTGCTGGTAACATATCACCTTCTTGACTTCTGGATTGATACGGCTTTATTAACCCGCGGTAATATCGTGCAATTTTAGTATTATATGGTATTAATTTACCAACCTCCTGTACTCTATCTCTGGAGTAAAGTTGAGCTTGCCGTATCGTAAGACGAGTGTTCTTCATTTAGAAAATACGATGAAACCGGACAGTATGCACCTGACATAAATTGATTCCAATCCCAATAGTAATCTATCTGAAAACAAATCGTCTTTCATGGCGAAATAATCAGCGTGTATTGTTAGGTTAGTTTCTTCTCCATACACTGATTGTGTTTTATCCGCTTATTTTCTTTCCTAATTTAATTGGTAGGAGTGTTTGGCAATGGCCTCTGCTCGGTTCAACGCGGCAGATGTTCGTTTAACGCATTTATAAGTGAAACTGAATTGACCGAACTGTATTGAGTGCTATAAAGACTGTACTTTTTTTCTTAGATTACTTTATATCTGAGGAAGTATTGATGGACATTACAGTATGTACCGTTCACAGGTTCGAGTCTACGTGTCCACTTCATGTATTTGACACACGAGGTGACTCTGTCAATTGCCAGTGTGGTTTTTGCGTTTACTTCTGGTTTACCATGGTATTTAAGACAAAAACCGAGTAGGAAATGGACAGTCCGCCGCCAAGTATGCGTCAAATACGTGATGCGTGAATATCACGATAAAAACCCAATCAAACAAACAAACAAACAAACAAATTAATTTATTTGCCGCTGAAGAAAATAACCCGAGAGGCCGCTAAACTGTCGGGCCCTCGTGGCGAAGTGGTCTGAGCCTGCGCTTATTATTCACAGATCCATTCTACATTCGAGGAGCCGGGTTACATTTTCAGACATACCAGCCGATTTCTGTGAAATAATCGGGTTTGATACTACAAATATGCTGGCCAATGCTGATCTTGCATGGCGATTTAAACTGGTGTGACGCTGAGAAGCTTGTTCAAAGTGGAAGGTTACATTAAAGTCGACAGTCATCCAATGATGGGTCCGTTTGAAGTCTTCTTGGCGGAATTTGAGTCGAGGGCCATGACGGTATGCCATCTAATCAGAAGCGATTACTGAAAAAAACATGTCGCATGGGTTGTATAATTTGACTATATATTGATAACACTTGGCAAAAGAACGTATACGATTAAAAATACATTTATTTAAATAAAATGGAAAGGTACATTTAACAGCTATAATATTGTTTGATAAAAGAAGCGTTTAGTGAATACATGCTGGCAGTTCTAGGATAATGTTACTGGCAATAAGCACAGTTTCGGGTTAGTTCTCAACCATCTCAATTCCAGATTTTTTCGGTAATTTTGATATATCGATTAGCTCTATCAACAAACTCGTTTCGCCCTAATGCCCAAAGCAGCGTTCACTGGTCTCAGTTGACTTTGGATTTCATTTCGTTCTCTCACATGAGCCCAAGTCGATTGCAGATGCTTCAATTAAGAAAAAAGTCATCTTAGCTCTCTAGTTTTAAACCCCAATTGAAATTGCTGGTTGTTTCCATTCCTCTCAATGTTATCTTTCATATTTTCATTAACGTGATGAAGTGATTCCTCAAAGTCATTCAAGGCGTTATACAGCAAATTACACCTGACATTTTAAACATAACGCTATGTAGCCTACCTATATTTCCAAACGCTAATCAAACTGGCATATTGATAAAACAAATGGAGGATACTAAACCGTGGTAAACCGTGTGACAATAGTTTAATACATTCAGTTCTAGTTTAATTAAGATTAACTAGTGTTTCATAGCTTTGTTATTGATTCACTGTATTATTTTGTAACTATAGTATTGAATGCATAGTGTATCGGATAAATATAATATTATATAACTATCATCTTTATCAACTATAGTCCTGGGTCACTTCACTATTGACTAACTATATGATTGGGAAACTGCAATATTGGATAACTACAGTATTGGTTAACTAAACTATTGTATAAACGTAGTATAGCATTATATATTATAACCGTAGAGTCGGTTTACTTATGTATTGTATAATGATAGTACCAGCTAACTGTGACATTGGATCAGTAAAGCATCAGATAAGGGTAATATTGGTTAAATATAGCATCATATAACCGAGCATCGATTAACTATATTATCGTTTAAATAAAGTATTGTATGAATATAAAATCAGCTAACAGTGGTATTAGGTGGGTATAGCATCGGATAAGGGTAGTATTGGATAACTGTAGCATCAGATAACTGAAGCATTGATTAACCATATTATCGGTTAACTATAGTATTGTAGGACTACATAATCAGCTAACAGTGACATTGGTTAACAATAGCATCTGATTAAGGTATAATAGGATGCTTATATTATTCACCCGTATGCATACTCACTGATAAACCTTCATATACAATACTAGTATATATCAAAATGATTTTTACTAAAGAAACAGACATGTAGCAATGGACACCTGATGTACTTTAATCCTATTCGCCGCATCGTTTCGTAACATTATTTTATGGCAATAACATAATTACACGAACGGAGACATAAATTAAAAGCATTAGTAAATAAAGTGAGTTAAATTCACAGGATGCAACGGCACATCTCTTCCAACTCAGTCGCCCTCTGGCTAAGGGCAGTTTGTTTGAAGAGTAGCAATGCTGTCTTAACTTAGCACTGGAGAAAAATTAACTTGCAACATTATGGAAATGCTTCACATCTTGGTTGTGCTAGTTTCAATTATTGTTGGAATACACAGCCGTCAATATAAGTGAAATACCCTTAAGCACGGCGTAAAACACCGACCACTCAATCCAACTCAGTCAGTCATAATAACAAGTAACTCGAATTTATTTCCAGCAGAACTCTTGGTATTATGTCCCCATCTGTCTATGAAGCTCATTGCTAGCTGATCCGGACATGCAATTAATTAATCTGTGAACATTGCATAATTTTATTTAAAAGTAGCAGGGTCTAATTAATTGTTTTACGTTTATGGTTTCTTGGCCAAAATGCATTAACAACTTGAACTAAATGAGATGGCGCTGGAGGTGGTTAACTTAAAGCAATGGTGTCTCAGGGCGTCCTTGTAAATTCTGATGATGTATTTCAAGACATCCACTTCATTAGGAATTGTGCCATTAATAGAAAAGGGGGAAAACCCAACAGAACAGCTCATTTGTTTAAACCATCCAATCAATAAAGGCATTTCGTTTTGTGGATTCATCGAGCACCGTATGCTGTTTTATAATATAAATGCAGCTTTGTGTGGAGTTATCCTTGGCTAACTCTTTCGTATCAAATTATAAACTGAAATCAATCGGCTTAACAAATATCATATAGGCCATTCTTTGATTGATTCCTATTGTATATCCTGAAAAATTATTTCCTTGTACTTTACAGTTTGTACTTGGTGTCAATTTGGACGTTGATTTAAAACGAATTCAGATAATAGATATTGGATGTTATTTGTAATTCCACATCCATGCTACGGATATGTATCAAATATTTCAGAGCTCCGTCTGTATATGACGACATACAAGTCACATAGGTCGGCTTATTTTGATGGAAAGTTGACCCCTCCCCCCTTTCCCGCCCCTCCCCCTTTAGTAGGAACTAACCTGATATTTGATATCTGATATTAGGTAGAAAAGGTATCCTCGTTATTTTGAGATAACACTTTGTTAGTTTGAACAGATTCTACCTCAGGAAATTTGACGGAAAGGGTGTGTATATTTATCCTCGATTACCGATCTGCAACATAATGGCTTTTTCTAATGACGATGGGAAGTTGTGGTTGTAGCAGCCAGGGATCATTCCCAGAGTCTACAATGTGGTGTCCATTGTAATCGCCCGCATGTACATATAAAGTTAGAGATGAGAGACCCTTTAAATGCAATTTACCTCAGACGTGCCGATTTAAAACGGACGTCTTTAGTGTTTTCTCGTTATCTTGCACGTATTGTCCTTGAAATTGAAGGAATTTTCAGAGATGAAATCTGCCCAACACTCACAAAACCTGCCCACGAAGTATTTTGTCTAATTAAAATTTGTTTTTTATTGTTGCAGTTGGCTATTTGTCATATACACCTTTATTGTTACCATATTAACGCACAACTAAATTTCTGTATAAAGACGTGTTTTTATAACGGTTGCTTGTTATATCCTGATGGTATATTGACCATCGGTCTTAATGACACTAAATCAATAAACTTTTTTCATTCTCTTTGAATAGGAACATGTTCAACCGATTTTGGTAATTAAAACTTATTGATCTGAATATAAGGCATCCAGACGCAATACCCATTACGTGTCGCATGGTTGGATTCACGTTTAAATAGGTCCTCTTCATCAGCGAAAAACGACGAACACTAACGAAGGTGTACATGTGATAAACTGGTGTTTATTACTTAATTCATATTGGAATCGAACTGGAAACAGATTATTTATAATGATCAACTTATTTGTTTGTATATTGTCTCTTTAGTATATCCCCAAGCATCTTTGCTGGCGATTAGTTTGTTTGGTTGAGGGCTTACGCTGAACTTCCGATTTTTGTAATCCTTTGTCTGCGTGCCAGGCCGATTTATGAAGAAAACAATCCTCGACGCCATTGGCTATGACATCACAACATGATAGATATGCTTCATGCTGCTCCCTAGCTCGTATACATACACGTAGAGCAATAAGCATGGCATTAATGAGAATTGAGTTGTGAGTGATACATGACATTGTTTCTTTATGTACAAAGACAAATATAATGGTGCTCGTAAACAGTTACAGTGAAAATAATGGAAATATCTATGATAAGTACTAATTTTCTTTAAAACAGTAGCGGAGGATTAGGAATGAGCTTCTTGTTGTCCTGGTACATAAATATTTTATGTTATTTACGGCTCCATTCAAATGAATTATGTACGCATGTTGTCCCGATGCTGCAAAAAGAAGCCGTTCTGTTTGTGATGTCTTTGTATTACGTTTTGTCAGTGTCCTGTGCTTGTCTATGGTTGTTGTCAGCGGCGTCGAGGGTGATTTTTTCAATCCATTGTGCTTGCACGCCGTCATGTGAGTGATATTACATTAAGTACAAAGTTAAACACGAGGCGAATAAATTATTTACACAGTAGTCACCTTGATGAAGATCAAGATTACGTTTTATCGGGAACTCTGGCCCAACCGCATTCAAGCATTTCTTCATCTGTATTTGATATAATTAAAAATTAATGTAGACATTGGACATATCCAATTTTTTAAATTTATTTACCATACTTGTTCATAATTTCCATTCCCGTTTTTTATTTTTCATTTTGTTGTCATGGGTTTCTTTATTGGTCTTTTACTCGAGTTATTATTTATTCTAGCTTATATTATAAAATATATCCTAACGAAGCTGATATTTATGCCTTAAATGTTCCTTGGATTACGGATCGATTACAGTGGTTAATGCATTTATAGAAGTTGATCTAATACTTTTTGTTTATTATTATGTACTAAATTGTGTGTCTGTAAATGCTGTTATAGAGTATACATGCAATGGAGTTCGTGTTACTTCACTCACTGAACAACAGCTATTTATATATACAAATTCCTTCGTTTTTATTCGCTTACAAAAGGCGATGTTTTTCCCGAGCATTGTCAGAACAGGGTCACTTCGAAGGAAATCAACAAGGTTACAGCGTTGGGTGGTTTTAGTCTGCAGTTCTTTGTGTCTTATCTAATGTTGCTAGTGTTTAACTGGCTGTCTAATCAACAACTATGGTGCAAACCAACCAATGCTGTTATGAAGATTTAGACTACAAACGGCTAAAAGAGGATTTTAATTGGATCCTTTTCGCGAAATCCTCGACGCACGTGCATTCTTTCATCAGAGGCAATACAATAAAAAATATGTATATAACCCATAAGTAGTTATAGTAATCGCTACACGCGCCTTCTGATAGTCATTAAAGTTATATCAACAGCGTTGTTTACTCTTCTGAGTCATTTTATATTTATATTCTTTCACTTTAAATGTTGATGACAAATTACAGAAGTGTCTGGCCCTGTCTTATTACGTCTGGTTTAAGCGACACAGCTGAGAATACCGCTGGGTTAACTTGATAACTGACAGAACGAAGCTTAAGTGACAAATTGAATAACATTAGTTCAAAATTATAGTTTCTCCGAACATTTGAAGTCTCCTGCTGTTTATGTCTTAAAGATTTTCATAGATGTTTATTGAATGCATTGTAATCACCTATTCGGAATGAAAAGTCAATAAAACGACAATGTCATAAATTTAGAACTTATAACATGATGGACGATAGCCAAACGGGCTGGACGCAATTGTTTTGAACATATGTTAGCAGTCTTTTTATCATCCTAGTCATTTTATTTCTTTCTTCTTTCATTTTAAATCTTGATGACAAATTACAGATGTGTCTGGTCGTGTCCTTTTTACGTTTGGTAAGCGGTACAGCTGAGAATCCCGCTGGGTTAGCTTGATAACTGAAAAGCACAAAGCTAGTGACAAATTGGATAAAATAAACGTGGACTTTAAGTTAGTGTACTGCTGTACTTCTTAAATATTTTGGTTGATTGATTAACCTTAAACGCACTGCTCAAGAGGCTTCCACGTATATGTCATGTTTGTTTGAGTGGTTGGGTGGTTTGACTTCGTACTCAAGGGTATTTCACTTATACGACGACGGATTGTCCATATCACACTGTTCCTTCCCTAATTACGGTGGAAACGGTGAGGAATCCTCGTAAAAACCACCCCCCGATTGCCGGAGCCACATCGTGTGACTCACTCATGCCTGATGGTCGACAGGCGGACTCGATCCTGTGAATGGTACATCGAAGTATGATAAGTAAGCGCACTCCCTAACCACTAAGCCATGGCCGCGAGCTTATCACATTGACCGAGTTTGGAGTCAAAAGAGAGACGTTAAACTCTATAACTAGGTATCAGTGTAGTTATTCCTAATATTTGGTATTTTCTACTGAAATGCTTACCACAGTTAATAGTTAATAACCTTGTTACTTCACGCCTTGAGTGTTTTGAGGCAATATAAAGTTTTATTAGTTTAAAGCCTATATTAGTTAAGTAATGTTTTAATTGTATAAACTATGTACAATGTATATATAAGTCCAATATAGTTAGTCCGCGCCCACATGTTGTTGATATGCTTGAACCATCGAGTGATTCGTGAAATACCAGACTTAACTACAATATCCTTGGTTTGACACAGAGATGCTTGTTCAAAGCGCAACCAAAGCTTTATCTCGACAGCCATTCGCTGATCTGCCCTTTGAAGCCGCCATGGCGGAAGTAAGGCAGATCACACGAAGAACAGCGCTTGGTATCGCCATGAAACGTTACGTGTTATGACGGATGGGCTGGCCGAGTACATACAAAATGCGTGGGAGTAAAAATGTAACTTATATATGTTACAATACTGATATCACCTTCACCAAAGTACAACACAACGTGTTAGATAAAATAACGAATGCGTTGATTTAGCATACATCAGATACTACCATAAATACACATGTAAATGAAACAATAAACATCTCCACCCAATTCCCTCCTATTCTCCACCGATCAGCTTTTCAAATTTTTTGTTGTTAAAATTGGTAAAAATTTAATTGATCAGAACATTAATAATAATGTGCAATCTGTTACATCATAGGTTACATCAATTTGACATGAGCAAACTAACAAGCTTGATATAAAATTACTATTTCAGCATATATTTCTAGGATACTGATACAGTCAATGTTGTTTCGTTGTAGTGCAGATATGCACACATATACCCGAAATTTGTGGGGGTTTTTTGGAAGAAAATACACATCAAGAATTGTAGAGAGATTTTAACATTTCAGGAAACACTTTTAATGGTCTTTTATATTAATGTTTGTCTTTACTGGTCATATTTAACAGACGTAAACAGTAGAAATAAGATAATGTTAAACAGACAGAAATAGTCTTTTTTTTTTTGTTTTTAAATATTTATGATAAGTGCTATCAGATCATTGACCCGTTATACTATACGGTAAATACACGATGAAGGCAGGACCAGTATTTATCGAATATGCGCCATTCTCCATTCTTATACCTGAAATACATGTCGAGATTATATAGGTATTATATGATATAGCTTTTCAAATTATGCTTTCTGTTATTGGTTCTTTTAATGTATCGATTATGTTTAAATCAATAGGCGTTTTGTTATAGAGCTTCGTTTCTTCAACACAAGGCTTCAAAGGCTCATTCCGTCCTGTCGGGTTTATTTGAATCTCATTCTTTTTTATTAATGTGAGCCGAAGCTCAATTTAAAATAGAGAACTGAAGCGATGTTTGGTGTCAGTTGATTTTGGACCTCAATATTATCTCTAATGTGAATCGATGTCGATTGTAAAAGAACCTTAAACAAATATATCGCTCCATTTAATTAGTGCTTTAGTTCCCCAGTGAGTAGTTGGTTGTTTCCCTTGCAGTATTAAACTCAATTTTACTCCCCTTTTCTTCTACCTACAAATAGTACATATTTCCAAGTCCATTCCAGGATTTGTAAACATATCACCAATGAGTTGTTATCATCCTCTCATCATATGCTTGGATAAAATTCTAAATATTTAATACCCGATCACTTTTGGGATATTATTATTAAAAAAACAAATTTTAACTC
Source organism: Mopalia vespertina (assembly GCA_030265115.1). NCBI lineage: Eukaryota > Metazoa > Mollusca > Polyplacophora > Chitonida > Mopaliidae > Mopalia > Mopalia vespertina. The sequence goes on along the minus strand of JAQQZZ010068046.1, from coordinate 20,762 downwards.
CATCTACTCTCGTTTTCTTTCTACGCGCAAATAGTGATTCGTAGATTTGTAAATATATCAACAATGTCAGTTTAAGTATTCTATTATCTTATGCCTGAATAAAGGCCCAAATATTAAATACCCGATTAACTTTGTGATATTTACCAAACATAGTGTGTCTGTATTCTAGCTAAAGTACACCCCGTCCTGGATCATACAGTCCGCGTTGCTTCATACATCCGTATATATTAACTTGCTATTCGATGTTCATACATCTCAATTAAAGAAAAATGTTCATCCAATTTAATCAACAAATTAAGATGGCTAATTTACTTTGTCCTAAATTAAATCAATTCTTGTATTTGAATATAACTTGACTGCTGTATCCCATCCCTGCTAGAGTGACCAGAGCACACAACGTTTAAGGAGATATCAGTATTTTAGAATGATATCTTCAGCCAGTATTGACACTACTTCTGGACGAAATTTTAAAATTAATATTTAAGCCACTTCTAAACGTCCACGAAGGTGGCAAAAGAAATGTACGGAAAGTTTTATTACCTCGGCATCTCTAGAAAAATAAGTAAACCTCAACTCTGTCATTTGGTAAGTGACACAAAATACCTGATTTTGGGCTACCTTGCTTCTCTTAACAAAGACACTGCTCACGAAATTATTCCCGTATTAGTTCATTTATATTCATGGCATGGGTTTCGCCACAGTCGCAAGAGAAACGGTAAATGGACAACCCGAAAAGCATTAACAGACGGGTTATGTTCTTACAGCGCTTGTGTTGTTATTATTTTCCTCACTTGTGATCATCTATTTGATGTGGATTGACAGTGAGTGACTGGCTTATATAGACTTTAGGTCAGCCATTGTTCCTCAGCAATATGTATATATTTGGAATAACACAATCATGGTATAATAAATTTACGACAATTGTTGACAGTTAACCAAAATTGCTCTACATGATTTTACTTCAACAGTTAAATCCATTTTATAGCACAGCATAATATAAATAAGAGGGGTGGTTTTCGTCGATGTAGAGTCAATGTGGCACGATGTGTGTAAGAGTCCACTAAAAAACCTTCAAACTGTTTAAAGTGGTTACCGTCTGTTCCGATTAAGTCCCCACCGAGTGCATACTTTCGTTAAATGTTCTTTCTTCATTTTGCGCTGACGACAGACTGTACATGTACATCAACTGTAGGCAAATGTAAACTGATCTCAAATACATGCCAAACCGATAAAGAATGACAAAAAAGTTCTAGAAAAAGAAATTAGGAAATTAAATTGTATTCCAGTTGATGAATGAAAGTAGAAGATTTTAACAAATTAAGTGACTGCGGCCACCTTATCAAAGGCTAAATGTAATCCGCGTGGCTATTTCAATAGGAGTTTGTTTTCATTTATAACATTTCTGAAAAAAAAATTACTCAAACAGAAAAACCAATATATTTAAGCGATCCAATAAAGTAATGGAATGTCTGGGTTCGTCGACCACCGTGTGTGGCTCCTTAATAAATAGCGTACAGTTTTCTGTCGAATGTAGACCGAATACAATTCGTTGAATTCACTTCCGGCCAGACATTTGGAGGGTTGTATAAACACAAATAAGCAATGTTGTGAAACGGCTCATTTTAAATAATAGAATTGAATTAATTATATGTTAATTATCTTATCTTAAATGAACAATGCGTGAGTATAGTCATTTTGAATGTAAAGTTTAAACGAACTCACAGAGTAAAAACAGTAATTGATATTTGTTCAGCCATGTTGTCAATACTAGCAACCATATCATACTACGTCAATTTGTATAATATCAACACATATTTCTATTCCTCACTTTCGGTAGCTTGAACTAAGATAAATAGCCAAGCGACTTAATTTAAGTTTGCCCGACCTCTGGTCAAAACTTACTCTCCCTGAACTATCTGGACAAGATCGAGACTTTTAACTATGTCTGGAAGTAACAGACGATACGTTATCCAAGGCCTCCTGTCCCAAATTGTGACTAAATTGATAGAGTATTGAGGTACTGTGTATATGTACTTTCAGATGTGCTAGTTAAAAACCAGATTGTCTTTATGTTTTCTTTTAACCTGTATTAAAGTTATATGAGAAATACAATCCACGATATCGATGAAGTATAATACATTCGACAGGTCACCGAAACATTTTTAGGAACATCTCCCTTTTAGTCACTGCATTCACTACATGTATTCTTATGCAGCATTAATATGGTTTGTAAAGTTTATTGGTATGGCTCTTGTGGTGTTTATATATAATAAACCATGCTGTATTTAATAAATATAGTCGTTTGTGTAAGACTTCGTAATCCGGAAATGACAGATGTATCTTCCCGTATGAATGTATCGTTGCATTTCAAACAGAAAATGCGTTATATCAAATAAAATAATCGAAATCGTCTCCACAAATAAGTAAGAATAAAGACCGAAAGCAGTTCACCGAATACAAGCTGTCACATTATTCATGAAACATCTCACACGACTATTTGACCTTTAACCCGGAATCATTCCTAGTCTCGACTGTATTAAACTCTGACCGATAAAGACCTTGAGGGCAAGAGAAAATTCGGAAATCTTCCATATAAAATAACCTTCAGACCTGCTGATTTAAAATCGGATTTCTGAAATGTAATTCTGGCTACCTGTATCTATGTCATCACGGGTCATTTGATAGGTCATTGAGACACGTTGTAAAATCTCTTATTGACAAATCGCGTCAAGATTCGCGAAAGATATTCTCATCGCCTTTATTCTAGTGCAAAATGTGTTCCTTTTTTATTGTAGATTGCAATTTCTTTTTTAGATTTATAACGCGAAGAGATTCAAATGAAGTTGAAACAATACATTTCATTACGTTTTCTGTCCATTGTCAGCAGATTTACCACAGGTCTTCATTGTACTATGCAACCAAGCACAATTAACTTTAATAGGAACATGTGCTCCTATGTCCTGTGACGACATAAACTTACGAAAGCATTAAACGTTAAAAACAATACACCCAAATCGTTTTTCTTGAAATGGATTATTAGACTGCTGCAAAATCGCCGGCGTTCTGTATCTTAAAGTATAAGTCTGCAAGCAATCTTTTCTCGAGCTGTGGAGGGAAATTAACCGTGCCGTGTCGTTAGACCAGTGCTGTGTATAAGTTAAATACAAAGAGTGACGGCGTGAACATAGCATAAATTCATATACTATCCTTGAAACAGTACTATAAGTCAAATGAAACGGTCCTTAAAGACTACATGTATATATAACTATCCTGTATTGCCGTTTTGGCTTCTTCGTACAATCTATTTGGTGGGTGTGTTTGTTCACTTCAGCATCTTCCCGAATAAAGTTGGAATGCGTGTTTAGTCGTGGCGTCGCTAGGTTCAATTACCCTCAGATGATTCTATATATGAGAAGGGAAAGAGGAGTTGACGAAATAGTATAGCGAGCTGTGGGTCTTGATTTCAAAGAGTCTTTCAGATATTTGGAAAGGTGTCCGGTCGATGTTCGGTTTACTGTACATTCAACTGTTGACTCCGGTTCCATGTTCGGTGATACGACCATAGAGGGCTGGAGGTGCCTGCTCGTTATTCCAACAATCAACCGAAGTGCTAAGGTTATTATGGAAGTTCAATACCATTGAGAATGCAGTCCCAATATAACATTCATTGAAGTGGATATTGATGACTATGGAAGTAAAAACAAATTGCTAAAACTGTGAACTACGATCACTGTTTGGCCACTACTCTTTTCATGTCCTACGGTTATTTCTGTGTTTTGCGCTATTTTATTACGGTTTTGTTCATTTAGATTGATCAGTATGCCGCGTACAGCAGGATTTGACTCCATCCAGAGGTCTGCATTAGTTATATCTATCCAATTACATGTATATAAAACAAAGACAGCAAAATAAATGCGGACACAATTTAAACTCGTGGTTAAGATACATTGAACCGTAAAACGTTCGTTAGAATTAACTACATGCCAACCACATGCGTGTACTATAATTCATTTTTTTGCCATAATTATTAATTTCTGGGTACCGCTATGTTATGGGTGTCAGTTGTTGACAAGTGTTAATTTTGAATAACAAAAAACTGCATTCCAGTTACGGGTCATTAAGTAGAGTTACATATCACATATAGGACGACGCTTATGCCTCCGTGACACATTGTTGCAGGATTTATTGGAGTAAATGCGTGAGTGAGAAAACGCTTGTATCGCATATCACTTTATAAATGTAGGTAAGGTTCATAGTATATTGTGTAAAAACAAAGCCGTAAATAAGATTGTGGAATCCTAGTTATCAGCTGGCATGTTTTGAAAACAAAATCATGAAATCTGTACGACTTCTAGCACAGGTGGGTTGTAAAGTACGATTGTCCTGATTCGCTTAGAAGCACAACACCAATGAGACAAGTTGAATGAACTCTCACAGTGATGCTTCCAACCGGAGACAGAGTGTTGCATTATACCAAATTATTGTTATCAAATAGAGCAAACAGCCTTTGGAAATCGGCAAATTTCTATGCATATTCCTTAACCGCTCGTAGCAATGGCACAACTTTTTGATTTGAAATCATATCACCATCACGAAACCGCCTGGTTTGACCTCCTTATTGCTTCTATCTCAAATTACACATACTGCAGAAAGAACAAGATAAATCTGGGTGAAATGTTATACACTTTTGCCGTACGAACGTGCGGAGCGAACCAATGCTGTGCTTAAATATGGATTGATTGATTGGTGTTTTACGCCGTGCTTAAGGGTATTTCACTTATATGACGGCGGTGTATTCCAACAACAATTGACACTAACACAGCCAAGATGTGAAGCGTTTCATTGAATACAGAATACATGTAATGCACAGAGGCCTATTTCCCAAACGGCCTATATTTCACATTATTTTTTGCAATTGTGATATATATCGATTATCTCCGTCATCAAACTCGTCTGCCATAATCTTCAAAGCAGCGCCTGTTGGTCTCGGCTTCACGTTGCTTTTTTCTCTGTCGAATATCAGCCAATGTGGATTGTACACTCGCGGAGTTTTCTGGTCCTTGGTCCAATTTCCAGGCTGAAGTAGTTGGTTGTTTCCCTTGCTTTATTGAATCTCAGTCTTTACTTGCAAGTTTGCAAGTTTGTAAGTATCAATAGTATGTTCATCAAGTCAGTACTGAATGGTGCTTACTGAGCATGGCTGTCGATCTAAACACTAAATACATCATGACATAGTGGGCATATGTTTATAAAGTTAAGCAATTACTAGCCCAGATATGTCGATTGACTATAACGGATGAATTAGAAGGCGGACAATTTGTACAAATGTACACGGTAAACAAACTTGTTTGATTTTATTATAATATTAGAACTTCGTTTTAGTCTCGCTACATAATTGTGTATTCAATCAACTCACAATAGTGTGCAGTTGGCTGCTATTTTAGATTACAAAGATTGACCGAGTAGCAGTCAGTTTTCGCTTCTGTTTTTAACTTTAAATAAAGCTTGTACTTTTTATTTCTTCTATATAAGTTACGATGTAGGCCAAACACGATTTAAAGAAAGAGTGTGGTTCTAGCTGGATGACTGGTAACCAGGAGCGTCCGTATCCAGGTGTGTAGGCCTATACAATCAGGACAAGGTTGGTTATTCGGTTTTCAAGCAGCTGCCAAACACTGGCCTCACTTCAAAAATCATCCCTGAATGACTTTCTATTCATATGCATTGTGACAAATCAATAGCTGAGGATGGACTATGTCAACACGGCATGTAATTAAAGCATAGCATACACAAAGAAGTCGTTGTCTTCTGGTGATGTGTTATGTTAATTTGGGGTGGATTACTTTTCCATCCAGCACCTCTGGCCGTATGTCAGATCCATGATAACACCAAGCGATGTGTTGTGTTTGTGCCCGTTTGTAGGCCAACACACGGTTATCTTATTGTATTATTTATATCCCTGTGAAAAATCCAGAATTTCTGTACACAAGGAAATGCTATTTCACTGCAGTCTAATAACACCTTTTTATTACTCTCTGAACGTTTGCCCTGTCCTGATGTTTATCTTCAACATTATGAAGCTCTATAGCAAAACAATGAATCACGCATGCGCACGTTTCAAACATAAAATAGTTTCTCTGGCGAGTACAGGGACAGTCTGCGACAACCGGACTTGAAAACAAATCGTCTTTGAAAATTACTTTCTTATTTCCTGAGAATTTCGTAAAGAATATATATCGCCCAAAGAATCAATGACAACCAGCACATACCCTTTCCAAAATGAGTACAAATCAGACAAAATGTAGGTTATATCATCCATCAATGTACACACACATGTGATGCCACCCTTCAGCGTTTGTTGTTTAAAGCAACTGTGTGTCGATTACAGCTGCAAAGTGAATATAATTTTTTAAGATAAGTGCGATTATGTGTCGACTACAGCTGCAAAGTGAATATATTTTTAAAGATAAATGCAACTTTGTGTTGATTACAGCTGTAAGATGAATATACTTGTTTAAGGACGGGAAACAAATCTTGCTAGCATTCCTTATATTAAACTTTGTTAGGCAAATATGTGTATGACCCTTATTTATTCAACGGAAACTTATACCGATAGTAGAAATGTTTGAATACTTGTATCATCAGATCTATGGCCACAACCAAGATTTACCACACTATACACCTCTGGCACAGCTACTGTCAATGGCATTAGGTAACACACTAAAAGTAGAGCTAGAAATACGATAAATCGGTCAAGAAAGGATAAGTCTATCCAGATGTAAGGGCCACATAAGAACATAAGTAAAATGTCTAAAAAGATGAAATAGCTTTACCTCTCCTGTGCCCATGGAAGCGGGTGCAGTGTGTGTTTGGCACTAAACACTTAGGTGAGTCATGTAGTTCAATGGGCTTACTTTAGAAGAAGGTTTTTTTCACAGCAGTGTTGAAGAATCGTGCTCTCAACATACAGAATCAATGTCAGCCACATAAGTGCCATATCTTATAATTGATGCCTGACATATGATTGGATAGAATTGGATTTATGTCCATTTAGCGTAATGAGTTCATTATAGTATCATCGGTTATCAGTCATGCAGAGAATGGGATTATGATCAAGTGAGATTCCAAACAGACATACATTCTAATCAGGCCTCAATCTATGTAAGAAACGAATTTTTTGTTCCATGTCGTTTTGGGGATATAGCACCAGTGTGTCAGCAGATTATCTACCTTGTCAAGTCTATCTCATGCGGGCTCTTCCAAGTGCCTGCCTAACACAATATTAAAAGGTCCCATCAAACCTGACAGGCTTCATTTACAAACATTTATCAAAATGTCTAGCATCTGTCAAAATATAATTTCATGAAATTGCAATGATAAGATTATATATAAAATATTAAACTCTATCAACAGCAAAGAAGGGCAGCCGCTATTATATGTTATCGTGTATAAAACATGTCTGTAGATAAGGTGTGTTAAAATAAGGTATCATTCAGCACAAGCACACATCCTGGATTCTAGTAATGTAGTATTTAAGTATTGTTTAATAATGTACGTTATCCCGCCATCATTGGTGTGATGTATAACTGAAGCGTCCCGTGGTTGTATAATAAGCCACACTGAGACTGTAAACGCTAGGTGTTAAAGTTGATTTGGCACTAAGCTTGGTTAACAAACGACAGTGACATTAATTTCCGAGTTTATGGACTAAATGGATTGCTAATTAGGTGAAGAATTCAGTGATAAGATATACTCAGATACATCTTCAACCCTTATGTATGGATCTAACAGCTGTGAATCCAGATCATTATCTCATCATGGTTTACTTCCCAGAATTCGGAGCCTGCAGAAACACTTCTTGCCAGACACTAAACCATTCGTGTATACCGGTATGTAGGTTTTGGATTTTCTGTTAAACTACATCTCTGTGCTGTTGTTTGCAAATCCAAGTCCACTCTCAACATTTGTGGATAAACAGAAACTGCTGCTCCCAATCCATCTTGCATTCTGTGTTTTGCAGCAAAATCTACATAGCTGGTTCATTATACGTAGTCTGACGTTTTGTTTTTGATAATGCCTGACGGCGAATATTTTTATCCATTAAATCAATGTTGATATGCTGCGATGTAATACAGATGTAATTCAGATTTGGATTGGCACATAATAGAGACCCAGTTGATCACCCAACTCATCGTCATAAAGCAGACTGGTATAGAGCAGCACACACGAAACAATAATATATGTGTATTTAGATCCATTAAATTATTATATTAACCGTCAAACTTTGTAAACATTTCTGGAAGATAGCAATGCATACAATCTAAGCAATACTGGTTCTTTAGAAGAGAGGATAATTCTATATGGCACCATTCCGACAAAAACGGTTCTTTGATATAAAAAGAAAAGGAGAAATACTTGATACAGTTGCTGTTAGGGTTCCATACAGAACCATAAAGTGTACACCAGAGCCATGACTGGTGAACCTTATAAAGGATTCCATTATAGTCTTATTTTTCTAACTACAGCAGGTATGATATTGAGGCTATGTCGGCTCAAATGTGTGCACTGTAGGCAATAAGTAGCCAGCTGTTATACAAGGATTTATCATTACTGTAATAATTGTTTTGTATAATGTTGTAGTAAAGGGGCGAAAATATCTTGAGTGTTCAAAACGTTTGAATGAAATTAAGAAATAACGTATTAATCAGTTTCACTGTAAATCACTCCGATAACTGGAAATCATCCATAGTTTGGGGATAAACAAAGCTGGTGGCTATTTCTAAAGCCTGAATGCAACATTTGTGACCTCTATTACATTAAGATAAAACAATTTGCCCTTGAGTATTCACATGTAAAACCCCACCAGAGCCTAGCTGAAAATATTCCATTAGGACGGACACATTTTAATTTCCAGAGAGGGGAAGGAGAGAGTTGTGCATGAATCAGAACAGTGTTGATATTGACGCCTATTCCTGTAACGTGTTTGATAATGTACTTGTATATATTATTTAAATCTAATGAATATGTAACGTTTTGACAGATTATTTATTCAATTGAAAGGGTAGACGGTTACCTATTTTGAGTGTAAATAGAGCCTGCGCATAGAACGTTGCGAGTCAGTGATACGATCGCCGTGATGTAATTCGTTAATTTACAGAACATCTTGACCTCAACCATTCTCCGCATGCTGTTGGCGATTTTGGTCAAAAACCATTTCCAATCTATATTTAATACGAATTTCAGAGAGGTGTTAGAATATACGATTGAGCTAACCCGCCTTTACTGGTGACACGTTGTCACTCAGTTATCTGTTTGTGGAGATGAACCTATTTAAATAAAAGAAAAGAACTATGAATATTATTATAAACAGGCATGGAATCATAAACGTATACCAGGCAATATTAAGCTAAAAGCTTGTTAATATCCCTTAATATACTCGGCGTAACCTTGACAATGTAACCTAAACAATATATATGCTGTGCTCAATTTTCGTATTAAAGACACTCCATGTCCTCAGAGAGACTATTCCGCGAGGAAGTGATTTCAACGCTACTTGTTGTCCTATAGAATCTGCTCAGCCACGTTGAGGAGATTCGATCAGACAGACTGAGGATATCCCTTCGAAATACGTGGTCGTGTTATATACCGTAATAAACCATTGACATTTGATAGGATGGAATTCGATTGATATCGGTTTAGCGGAAGGGGTTCATCCCGGACTTGTCTGCCTATCACACAGACCAGCGACTGAGGACATTCACTGGAAAATCGGGATCTCGTCTTGTGAGATTGAAAACACACAAACACTCTATTTAAGCCGTCTTGTAGTTGGTCAATGCTCAATCAGCGTAAGAAACAAGAGCTCATCTTTAAGTTCCTGGAAATCGTGGCGAGGGAGAACAAGTTTATCCAAAATCATACAAAGATTCCCAATACATTGACAGGTCTATAGAGTTTTGGTCTGCGATGTTCAATAGGACCAGTAAATAACACCGTTTACGGTAGACTCAATGTGTCGACGTCCAACAAGAGGTGTGTGAGCCGTGAAGACCATTATGGCACACATCACGTTACCATTCTACAATGAGCTGAAATGATATTCACATCTAGACTCTACTTTTAATCAATATATGTTCATTCGCAAGATAATGCTGTTGTCTCTATTAATTTCCAGCGAATAAATTGGTTAGCGGTATTTCGGGTTTTTTTTTCGAAGGAGTGATTTATACTTAGCCGTACATCAAAAACTGTATCCCACATATAGATACCCAATACACAAATGAAAGTATTGTCAATTAGGTATTTTCAGTGGAGGTTTTAAATGAATGTCTGAAATGAGCTGAACACTAAGCAGTTTATACCGTAAAAGCTAGTACATCGTTTTAATTTAATAAACAAAGATCACTAAACAAATAAACAGAAGTCACCAAAAACACGGGTTTGATATTTTGGTATGCCCAAAACTAATACCATATTTCAATCTTGGAATTCGCACGAAATTAGACCAAGTTTACTATTATTCTTATTGTCACTCCCCCATATCCTATAAGCCTACTCCATCGTTTATTTTCTTTATAAATCCTGATTTGCCCTTTTGTTTTCATTTTGCCGCTTTTAGATCACACTCGAATTAATACCCAGACCAAGGCTCAGCTGGCAGCCAAATAATACACCCAATACTCGCGTTTAATCTCCGTTGTGGACACAACCCCCTCCGAATGACTTGATTTCACACCAAACCTGAATAGAGCCTGGTGTACACATCTAAATCTCTGGCAAGATAGACAGTGGACATAAGCAGTAAATCTTGTACTTGTAATACGATTCAGATAAGAGCTTCCTCAGGAATACCATAGACATTGTTCTCGTGTTTGCTTTATATAACTTGAACAGCAGAATTTGCAATATAGCCAACCGTCGTATATATGCTTAGGCTTTTCTAGCTGTTACGGGTTGCATTAATAGCTGTATTCAAGATTAATATCATTTGCTGGAAACCTATCTTTCGTCGTAATATCATTTCATATTGTATTTGTTTGTTTGATTGGTTGGGGTTTAACGCCGTACTTAAAGTTGTTCCGCTCATTTGACCGCGTGCTAGCTCAATGCGTGAAGGACTTCAAATGTAATGGAATCGTTTGGGGTTTAACGCCTTTCTTCAGGTTATTTCATTAAAATGACGGCGTGTGAGCCCATTGGGTGACAGAAATCACCATCGACACTACCGTCAACAAACAAAGACAGGACAAATATAGGACACTGGCAGAATGTAATAAAAATACATCACACACATGTCAGCTTCCTGCTCTGAGCACCAGGGCAACATGAAGCCCCCTCCCTACCCTCCGCCCGAAATGTTTGGCTTATTAACCGAAACTTTGATCTATGTTAGTTGTTGCAGCGCACAAACTCGGAGGAGTCTTTTGTCCGAACAAGTAAAACGTATTGAAAGACAGCAGTGTTACAGAATTGAACTGTATCACTGGATAGTGTTGTTGCAGCTACCTCCGTTGCGGAGTGGTCTAGAGTGTGTTTTCTAGAAGATTAATCCTTCTGTTCCAAACACCACCTCCCCATGGGAGGTTCTTGCAGATACCAGCAACCAGCAGAATGTCGTTGGTTTTCTTGGTTATACCCTGTTGTCCTCCCACAATAATGTTTGAGATTGAATCATGTTGATTTTACATCGGATAAAATAAATAAACAAAAACATCAATCAATAAACTACCAATAATAATGATTAGACACGACCAGTATGAATTTATCATCCTTGACGTTTCGCAACATAGGTTTTGATTAACGTTTATTTAGCTGAAGAATTTTACCCTAATTAAGTCTCCTCATCTCGTTTAGAACGAACTGCACTCTATAAAATCAGTTCCTGGTGATGATTAGATCAAAAAGCCACAATTGTCTATTACAGTCGTATTTTAGTCAACAAACGCTCAATCAGGTTAAATAGTGTTATGTTGTATTCGTGTCCTTTTTTAATTTAGCGACGATAGAAAAATGTTTACAGTATTGTTCAGACACCGCTATTGCGCTGAAATGATTGTGTAATACTGGCATATAACTTATTTAACTGTACACTAAAAGAATCCACGTATCAGAAGATCATATCTTTTGATTTCTCACTCAGCACGTGACACTGTCAAAGATGTCGGACATTGGTGATATTAATGATATTACTTTTGTGGTTCCTGCACATGCGTAAGTAGGCTCAGAAAATGTCCATTACGGTTCTGTGTGTTCATATCTGACTGTACAACTATTTAAGGACTGTTGTGGTTATTGAAAATGGCCTTATAGGCTATCCCGGTTTATCTAGGACTATTTTATTCCATTTTGTCTTGAAATTAAATAATACAACATGGCATACTCTGTTTTCGACGATTGGCTTTGTGCTAGCGATGAAATGTTTGTCAACATTGGTTAAATGACAAAACAACATTTTCATGGATATTCAAACTCTGGCTGTCCTGCCAACGAAACAATATGTTGAGTTAGTGAACCAGCTTCTAAATGCCATTGAATAAAGCTGACTATACTGTAGTCGTTATTATATACTATGCCCATCACTTAATTACAAACATTACAGTGATTAAATAAGGTACATGTATGTATACAATTTACATGCAGTCAAGGTTTTAAGGTACATGTCCTGCAGTAGATTTAAATACAATCTGTCCACCTTTCCAGATTCAGCGCAGCTCGTCTGTGTTTTGACAAAACATGTTTTTGTTGATGTGATGAGTTCAAAAGCCGATTTGCTATAAAATAGTCTATTAACTCTGAGAGCAGACTGAACCACCTTGTCATCACGACACAGTATGGGATTAAATGAAGCCTTTAAGTGTTTCTTGATACTCCCTTGTCTTTTCGCCCCCTACTTCCGGTAACCTTTTCCAAGAAGTTTTGTGTTATAATCTCGGCTTACGACTCTTTGTCTTTTTACAGCTATCAGTCTGTGTTACTTTAACGTTTGAACCAATATACAAGCCCCAGTTGGCAGCCAAATAATCCAACTTAATACTGCGGTCTAATCACCATCGTGGAGATGGGGTGAACATTGCCTTGTCACAATGACTTAATTCCATTCCAAGCCTGAAGCGGACTGAGTGTAAATATCTAAATATTTGGCAAGGATGAATGCGGGGTTTGAGCCAAATCACTAACGATATTATGCCAGCCATTTGCAGTAGACCTCGTACAAGGCCGTCCAACTTGATTGTTGTTACTTTATCGGAATGTGTAGTGAACCAAAAAGGGAAACGTGTGTTGTTCTAAAACTATAGTCTCGGGCTTGGGCTGTAGTCAATTATAGGATGACGACATCAGCAGAGTTTCTGAAATAAAAACGTTTTCGTGATTTCATTAAAGTAACCCATTGGCAACGTTGAAAGCTAATCATTTTATCTAATTTCTTCTATTTTATCTTTACTAAAGTCTCAGGTAAACAATAGGGACAGCGCTAAAAAAAACAGAATGAGTTTTTCTTTTACAAAATAGACTGAATTAAACATCTTTAGTTTTAGAGTTATTTCATAATGGTCAGTATAATATTTATTCACATATTTCATTCCCCGTCGTCTTGAATTCACTGCAAGTGTGCAAGTGTTAGTGGTATTTATGATGAGACTTCAATGAATTGTAACTGTTAACGTCATCGCTGTGACAATTATATGGCCTGTAAGGTCGACCATACAAGCAAGTTCGTGTGTGGATTTGACAAGATGAAGTGGAAACCGTGCACATCCCGTTTGTGGAAAATACTACATGGAGTTAGTCTGCTCAGTTATTTTAATGTTTACATGGCCTTTATTAGCAAAATAATTGATACGATTAAATGTTTTCATTTCAACTTTATCCAAAGGCCTGCAAATATAATTGGTTTGTTCAATTGAAAACCATTCAATATTGTTTAATTGTGCCTTTAACTTCTTTTTTTTAAACTCTTTTGTTAAATACAGTACATGAAATATTTTGCATAATGGAAATTGTGTCTAAACGTTTAACAGCTGTCCAAATATTTGCAATTAGGAATACTTAAACATCAGCAGATACCTAATTTGTAGTATAATATGAAACATTCGCCTGTTTTGTTTCCTTCAAAAAGTTCGCATTCAACGTCTTTAATGTGTATTTGTCTACTTTATGTTTGTATTTTAACCGATGGATGAATATTGTGAGGAAGCTAATTGGGCTGATTGAGAAGTGATTACTGTGGCCAAATGTATGGCTCAACAGGAATGTCGTTTTTCAGACCAGAGAGCGATTATGTAACTCTTGATAATCTTGGCAATTTTATTAGAAATCGATGGAGGAAACTTCTTTTGTTTGGTCACGATTGCACAGATTTGAATTTATTAACTTGAACAGATGCATTTGGGGGAAGTTGGGAGAGGTCAAGTGTTCTTCAGATGTGGAGTGAAATTGTTGTCTTAACATGTTTTTGACAAAAAATTGTTATAACAACAATTTCAATATTATCATGGAGTGTCTGATGAACGTTGACTGACAGAACGACTCGATGTGGCATACACCGTCTATCGGTCGGCTAACCCGATCAGAATGCGGACAACACTATAATATTCCGATCACATCAGGGACATAATGTGTCTGGCTATGTGATGGTTTAATTACAAGTCAACCAACAGATTTATCTCAGGCCGGCGATTTTAGAGAAAATTAAGCGACTAAAGTGGACGCAGTTTTATTCATACATTTTATAGAATTGTTTAATGCTCGGCTTTTAGTAAAGGTGAAACACGTCCTGTGGTGGCTATGCGCAGACGTATACGAATGCCGATGTTATAGAAGCCCGAGACTCGATCGATCAGGGGTTATTCCGATAGAATCGAGACACGCTCTGTCTTTATAACTGACAAGAGGAGCTTGATGTAGCTTTTAATTGAAGCTAACGGCAGACTGGGCTAAATTAGTTGAATATTCAGCTGTACTGGCGCATAGACGCAGTAATATACATCAAAGGCGTTAGGATTAAACGGCATCCGTGTATTTTGGCAACCCTGTGTGAAACAATCGAAAGTCGCCTGCCGTTGGCCAAAAGTCATTCGTCTTGTTTACATGGGATCTAGGGAAGTCTTTAGTTCAAGTAAACAGTATAATTAGTGTAATTAATTTGGTTGAATAAATTGTTCATTATAGATTATGGATTATTACATAAACGGAGTTTAGACAATCTCAGAAAATGTGATGCTCGAATATCAGCATGGTTGGATAACTGAAAAGATTCAGTGTTCTGTAAAGAAATCAAATTGCATTATGACAAGAGTTCCGCAACATTTTTATACGAATTTAGCAGATGCCGGAAAGTTAGTAGTAGGTATTATACTGCCCTAAGCTTCTCTAAGAGCAGCCTTAAACCTAGTTAACGACCACACAAGGGAGATAAGGGGTAATGGTGTATCAGACATTTGCTTACACAGATCATATGCATGTAGTGAAATAAACGAAGCGAGACAAAGATAAGCCCCAGAAGGCACTTACAAAAATATTATCATCCATGGTCTATTTGATATATGGTGATTAACTACATCAGCAATGTCTGTAGTTGATAAGAAATGTGGTGCACCTTTATTTTAACCTAATCTACAAGACAAATGTGTCTTTACAAGCGGTTGATGAAGACGTATCGTCAACATAAAAATGTATACTAGAATCCTTATGCACTCAACTTTTTTTTTATAAAATCGGGTTTTACTGAGAATATTGGTCCGAGGCCCTGGTTCAGGGGTAGCGTGTCTGCCTACTGATTCTCCTTCGTTGTACAGTTTACAGGTTCGAGTGCTCCAGTCCTCTGGTTAAGGGCAGTTTGTTTGAAGTGTAGCAATACTGTCTTTATTTAGCACAAGAGGAAAATTAACTTTCCAACATTATGGAAATACTTCACATCTTGTTTGTACTAGTGTCAATTATTGTTGGAATACACAACCGCCATATAAGTGAATACCCGTAAGTACGGCGTGAAACACCAATCAATCAATCAATCAATCAATCAATAAATCGAGTCCTCCATTCGACCTCAAGTAATCCCGGTCATGGTTTTTAAAAGTTCCATTCCGGTTTGCAACCGTATTTAAGTAAGGTAGAGTAGGTTATGAACAACCCCAACACAAATATGTTAAATAGCCTTTATACGCCGATAAACCCAGTCAAACAAAGAAAAAATAAAGCGAACCATGGAATAGAAAATTTCCTACATATCAATGACGCATTTGCTGCTAGTTTGCTGTGCCTCCAAAATTATTTCTTGTTCTGCTCATTTATTAGAAAAGGGATAATTTTTTGCCCGAAAAAAGATTGATTTAAATCATATGTCAAATCAATCGTTTCTGGGGTTTGATATTGTTCTACTAATCTATTAAAATGAAATGATGCTGAATTGTGATTCCGGCCGACCGTCTGGTTTCTTGGTCCCACCAACTGTATTTGGATTTATTGCGGGGTTTCGTGCTTGCAAATAAGGCTTCATTTACATGACAACTTAATATGGAACTGTTTTGAATAAATAGTAATAATAAAAAATATCTATAGGTAAAAAGTTTTTAAAAATTTAGCTTTCAAGACTGTTTGTTGCTTTTAGAGCATGCTTCGCGTACAAGAATTAACGCGAACTCTTGACCTATGCAATTATGAATTAAAATGACGTCACTTTTGCAAAACGGTGTCCTGTCGCCTTCTGTCATGCATTATGACCACTCACTGACGCCATTCAACCAGACAATCGGGGTTTTATTGATTGATTCGTGTTTAACATCGTACTTAAGTGTACTTCACTTATATGACAGCGGTGTATTCCAACAAAGATTATCACTAGCACAACCAGAAAATGTGAGGCGATTTGATACTGTCGGAAAGTTACTCTACCTCTTATGCTAAGTGAAGACTGCATTGGATTGAGGATCGAAAGATCTTCAAGCCATTTAGAAAAATATTTTGTCAATGAGCCTCATAAAGAAGGTTGTGTCTTCACACCATTTAAAAAAGATTTAACCACTGTATCAAATCGGTTCAAATCTGTCCGAAAAATTGGTAATATTCTAGATCTTTTCAAGAGTCATCTTAGATTCGTTTCAATCTGCAATATAATATAAACTGAAAATAACGTCATGTGCGGCAGGCTAAAAACAAACAGCAGAACTCGTTTAAAGTGGTGGGAATGGAGTGAAGCATTTGAATCGTTGCACAACTGTCGAAATCCGCGCATGATTGCTATACAAGCCGTTGCTGTGTTTGAAAAAGGAACATTTATGCTAAACTGTTCCATGGCAATTCATTAGTTAGCTTGATCGATAATGAGATTAATAACTGTGTAATGAATATTATCAGGATCTTATGGGGCCATTATTCTAAGGTTTTTGACTTATTTAGTGCTTATGTATGGCTCAGAAAGACAATCGTTTTTGAGTGTGTGCAAAGACCGGAGTTTGCGTTACAGTAGCGTCGAACATTTTATTATAAATCGATTTGGGATAGTCGTGTTGTTTTTTGTCACGTTTGCAGTGAACATAATTTAACAGGCTGAATAGTTACATTTGGACAAAGCTGAAAGAGATGGATTGTGCTTGAGGTGAAAAGTGCAAAGAGTGTTTTACAGGGAATTGAATACATCGAGATCTGTGATTGTTAGCTAGTGGGCTTATATTGATAGTCGTTGGTTATGCTTGCGGACTGTCGATCGGCTCTAGTTTGTATGCACCGTCAGATCCACGGACACTTGTATCTAGCTGCTAGGCGCTTGTCCTTCTTAGCCCTACCAAGACTGATCTATTTGAAAAGGAGAAGATGGGAAAGGTGTTTTTTCTTCTAAAATCGATAAACACTGTAAATTGAACAAAATGACTACTCCTGGAATGTTTAAGCTCTCCTCATTTTATATCCGCTGTTATTTAGTAAAACTCACCATAGCCATCGGTTACGTTGCTTTCCTTAGAAGTTTGTGAACGCTCGACTCGCAAAACTAAACAAGGCGTCGCTTGTTTCGTGGAAGTCCTTTATAATCGCCTGTTTATTTGCGTCTTTCGGGGTTTAGTTATGGCCTTTCGCAAACAAATTTAGTTTAACAAAGTTACAATGCATAGATAAACATAGCGTTAAAAAATACCAGGAGAGTAGCCAATTATATTCAGTTAAGTTCATTATCGATTTAAGAAGTAATAAAACCATATCACATCTTCACTTTATCATATACATTAGCCTTAATAGGCCTGCCTAGGATGAGGGGCGACCAACTGATACAAGTGTATGTGGTCAGATTACAGACAAGAAGATCCAAACAAATTGATCAGAAACAGTCGATCAATTAACTTATCGGCCATTTCTGTTCTCCTAAACTAAACTTTAATTGGTTGTACCGAATTTATCGGACCAAAATTATGCACGTAATTTTGCATCAATTATATTTGAAAAGCTTTAAGCCGCCATGTTAGTCCTGTTTATGTAGTATACATACTGTCTCAGATAGACGCAGACTGCTGGTCAGAGGTTAGGCCTCTCAATCTATCGACACACTCTATTCTATAACTGAGAAAATGAGTTCGGACGTACTTTGCAAGGGTTAATTAATTGAAAATATAGCTGGATTTGTGGATAGAAGATGTAGGTAAGATCCAATGTGGGAGCATAGACGTATACTCTAGCATTTCGACTGACAGTACCCATTGGCCGTGTCTTAATGGTTAGATTGTTTACCTACTAATCCCACGTCGATGTTTTGTCCACGGGTTCAAGTCCGTCTGTCGACCATTTGTGAAAAATCATTATATTTGCATACAGGTTCTCGTGAATTGACTTGCATGTCATGCCGATGATATTATTACCATATAATTGATAACTATAGTTTGTGGCATTTGATGTGTTAACTGTTGACTTTGAACTGTTAGTATATTCAGTACCAACAAGAAAAAAAAAGATATCATACTTTAAAAAAATGAACGAAACCTAGAGGAAGTTAATATGTAGACAACTTCACAATGATAAACGTCAGCTGGTATTAGGGATAACTCAGTCAGTTCCAGATCACATGAGACTTCTTGGATATTTCATGCAGATGTTATTTTATATACGTTATATATAGTATATATATTGCCATTAAACGTCATGGACACTGGTTCAATAAGAAAATGTCCCAATATGAATGTTATTATCATAGTATACCATAATACCAAATCGACAGTGTATCAACTTCTAAACAACAATGTTACAACTCCTATTTATGATATAAGAACGACCGATACAGTATACTTTTCAATTGATTGTCTGATTAATTCCGATGCTGTAGTTGACAGATAAAGTTGTGTGTCTGTTCATGATAAATTTGCAGATAATACATTTATAACATACGGTCAATCATCGATGTGATTAGTCGATCAATAACCAACCAAATGCATAATTCTTGGTAGGTAATTTTTGTTTAAATTATAAATATGTTTCACCCATAAGCACGAGCTACTCCACAACAATCAGACGGTTAATGCACATTTACCCAATTTTACATTATTGATAAGCATTCTCAAAGCTGATACAAAGTGAGATCTGGGACTACTATAAGAGAGATAGGCAACGGGAACAAATCACGTCAAATCTCACCCTCTGCGATATTTCGCGTTACCACGATATCGGTACGGTGAAGATAAAGCCAGTCCTCCTGAACTAAAGTACCGTAGTTGAAGTTTTCTATCGCCAAGTGAATTGTTTAACGGAGCAGCTGGCATATTGCTTGTACCAAGGTAAGATCAAATGTCTTTTGACTGTAATATTGTGGCGCTAATAGTCCAGTACAAGCAGTTTGCTCGATGTTTTCGTCTTTTAAATTTAGGTATAAGCGATGCCTTCAGTTCCTAAAATGGCGGCCATTTCTGTGTACGTGACCTAATGTAGTATTATACACTACATTTAGTCTGAACGTAAAGTTGAAGTCTTTAGTTTTGAATCTTCAGCAGAAGTGTTTTTTCGTTGCCACCCATGGGTTTTGGGACTGGTAAAACGAAAGTATATGTCATTAATCAGCGATTGAAGTCCAGTTTTGTTATTATGACTGAGTCGTTCACTGTTTTTCTAAAAACTTTACGTTTAAGACTGCTAAATACCTGTCTCTGTTGTATTTTAAAAGAATACCCCACCGACGATGCTAGCACGTAGTTTACATGTCCCGGAAATGCGTGAAACGCCCGAGTTTGTGTTGTAAAAACATACATTTTTGCGCTTTTCTAGTGTTAACTCGGTCAGGTCTCTACAACAAAGCACTGCCGAGGCCAGCGTTGATTGAGTCCCTTGGTTAGCCAGTAAGCGAATGCCGTTGCCTATCCCTCTTCTATTGGTCCCATGCAGGTGAAAGTAGCATGCCTTTGTAAGTTTCTTTCGCGCAATGTAGTTTGCTCTATTGTTTGTATCGTCTGTTTATAGTAGGCCTACAGTTTAAAAAGCAAACAAATAAGTGTTAAATATACGATGGGTTCGTTTCTTATCTTTTCTTCTTATTGCTTCTTGTCAGTGTTTAAAAATATCTTCAAATTAATACTACATGTAAACAAAATAGTCAAGCACGTTCACAAAGCAATTATCGATTGTAATCCACAAAGTTTGACATATCTGTAATAACGAGTGAATCGTTATCGATTGTAATCCACAAAGTTTGACATATCTGTAATAACGAGTGAATCGTTATCGATTGTAATCCACAAAGTTTGACATATCTGTAATAACGAGTGAATCGTTATCGATTGTAATCCACAAAGTTT